>SJXQ01006571.1:60656-75158 GCA_006408695.1 Aepyceros melampus
ATATATATATATATATATATATATAATAATTTTGTGATTTTATTTTGTTTTTTTTAATATTGTATTTTTGAGAGTCTAACATATACTTTAAATTTTTATCCTTGCTTTATGGGTTTTGCTTTCAATTTTGTACCTTTAAGAATCCAATCATCAATACCCATTTGTACTTAGGAGTGTGATTACTGGCTTGATTGCTCTCTCCCCCTTTTGACTCTCCTTTTTCTCCACCAAGTCACCTCTATTTCCTCCCTCCCTCTTCCCTTCTCTACCCAACTCTGAATCTTTTGGGGTGTTCTGGGCTGTAGAGAACACTTAGGGAACTGATTACTGGCTAGATTGGTTTCTCTCCTTTTGACTCCCCCTCTTCTCCTCCTGATCACCTCTATCTACCTCCTCCCTCTTCTCTTCTCCATGTAATTCTGTGAAACTCTCTGGGTGTCCCTCACTGTGAAGAATCTTTTCACCATTAAACTAGATGTTTTATCATCAGTGCTGTATGGATGGAGAAGTCTTGAGACTACTTTAAGAATAAGACTGAAAGCCAGAGGCAGTAGGCTTAAATCCAAAACTTGAGAACTCCAGAAAACTCCTGACTAGAACATGAATCAATAGGAGCTCTTCCAAAAGCCTCCATACCTACACTGAAACCAAGCTCCACCCAAGAGCCAACAAGTTTCAGGGAAAGACATACCAAGCTAATTCTCCAACAAAGCATGAACATAACCCTGAGCATTAAAATATAGGCGGCCAAAAGTCACACCAATCACATAGACACCTCAAGACGCACTAACAGACACTTCATTGCACACCAGAAAGAAGAGATCCAGCTACACCCACCAGAACACCAACACAAGTTTCCATAACCCAGAAACCTTGACAAGCCACTCATCCAACCCCACCCACAAGGAGAAATCTCCAAAATAAAGAGGAACCACAAATTTCTAGCATCAGAAAGCCACCCAAAACACAGCAATCTAAATAAGATGAAAGACAGAAATATATTCAGCAGGTAAAGGAACATGATAAATACTCCGTCCTTTCCATTCAGTCGCTCAGTCGTGTCCGACTCTTTGCGACCCCATGAATCGCAGCACACCAGGCCTCCCTGTCCATCACCAACTCCCAGAGTTCACTCAGACTCACGTCCATTGAGTTTGTGATGCCATCCAGCCATCTCATCCTCGGTCATCCCCTTCTCCTCCTGCCCCCAATCCTTCCCAGCATCAGGGTCTTTTCCAGTGAGTCAACTCTTCACATAAGGTGCCCAAAGTACTGGAGCTTCAGTTTTAGCATCATTCCTTCCAAAGAAATCCCAGGGTTGATCTCCTTCAGAATGGACTGGTTGGATCTCCTTGCCGTCCAAGGGACTCTCAAGGGTCTTCTCCAACACCACAGTTCAAAAGCATCAATTCTTGGTGCTCAGCCTTCTTCACAGTCCAACTCTCACATCCATACACGACCACAAGAAAAACCATAGCCTTGACTAGACGGACCTTATTTGGCACAGTAATGTCTCTGCTTTTGAATATACTATCTAGGTTGGTCATTACTTTTCTTCCAAGGAGTAAGCATCTTTTAATTTCATGGCTGCAGTCTCCATCTGCAGTGATTTTGGAGCCCAAAAAAATAAAGTCTGACACTGTTTCTACTGTTTCCCCATCTATTTCCCATGAAGTGATGGGACCAGATGTGATGATCTTCGTTTTCTGAATGTTGAGCTTTAAGCCAACTTTTTCACTCTCCTCTTTCACTTTCATCAAGAGGCTTTTTAGCTCCTCTTCACTTTCTGCCATAAGGGTGGTGTCATCTGCATATCTGAGGTTATTGATATTTCTCCCATACTTATCAATAATTACCTTGAATGTAAACAGGCTGAATGCCCTAACCAAAAGACAAAGGCTGGCTGAATGGATAAAAAAATAAGACCCTTACAGATATTGTCTACAAGAGACCCACCTCAAAACAAGGGATACATACAGACTCAAAGTGAAGGGCTGGAAAAAAATATATTTCATGAAAATGGAGACCAAAAGAAAGCAGGAATAGCACTACTCATCCAGATAAAATAGACTTTAAAATAAAGGCTGTGAAAAGAGACAAAGGACACTACATAACGATCAAAGGATCAATCCAAGAAGATAATTATAACTATATTTGCACCCACAATAGGAGCACTGCAATATGTAAGGCAAATGCTAACAAGTATGAAAGAAATTAACAATAACACAATAATAGTGGGAGACTTTAATACCCCACTCACACCTATGGATATATCAACTAAACAGAAAATTAACAAGGACACACAAACATTAAATGATACAATGACCAGTTAGAACTATTTGATATCTATAGGACATTTCATCCCAAAATGAATTTCATCTTTTTCTCAAGCACACACGAAATCTTCTCCAGAATAGATCACATCTTGGGCCATATATCTAGCTTTGGTAAAGTCAAAAAAATTGAAATCATTGCAAGCATCTTTTCTGACTACAGTGCAGTAAGATTAAATGTCAATTACAAGGAAAAAAAATTTAAAAAATCCAACATATGGAGGCTAAACAACACACTTCCGAATAACCAACAAATCACAGAAGAAATTAAAAAAAAATGCATAGAAATGAGTGAAAATTAAAACAAAATAACCCCAAACCTATAGGATTCAGTAAAAGCAGGGCTAATGGGAAGGTTCATAGCAATACAAGCTTACCTCAAGAAAAAGGAGAAAAATCAAATAAATAACCAACTCTACAGCTAAAGCAATTTAAAAAAGAAATGCAAAACCTCAGGATTAAAAGAAGGAAAGATATCACAAAAAATAGGGCAGAAATAAATGAAAAAGAAACGAGACAGTAGCAAAAATCAACAAAGCTAAAAGCTGGTTCTTTGAGAAGATAAATATAATAGACAAACTATTAGTCAGACTCATCAAAAGAAAAAGAGAGAGGAATCAAATCAACAAAATTAGAAATGAAAATGGAGAAATCACAACAGACAACACAGAAATACAAAGGATCATAAGAGACTACTATCAGCAACTATATGCCAATAAATTGGACAACTTGGAAGAAATGGACAATTCTTACAAAAGTATAATCTTCCAAAAGTGAACCAGGAAGAAATAGAAAATCTTACCAGACCCATCACAAGCATGAAAATTGAAGCTGTATCAGAAATCTTCCAACAAACAAAAGCCCAGGACCAGATAACTTCACAGCTGAATTCTATCAAAAATTTAGAGAAGAGCTAACACTTATCCTACTCAAACTCTTCCAGAAAATTGCAGAGGAAGGTAATCTTAAAAACTCATTCTATGAGGCCACCATCATCCTAATACCAAAACCAGACAAAGATGCCACAAAAAAAAGAAAACTACAGGCCAGTATCACTAATGAACATATATCACCAATATTACTGATGCAAAATTCTTCAACAAAATTCTAGCAAACAGAATCCAACAACATATTAAATAATATATTAGATATCCAACAACAAAAACATATCCAACAACATATTAAAATTATCACATATCATGACCAAGTGGGCTTTACCCCAGGGATGCAAGGGTTCTTCAACATTTGCAAATCAATCAATGTGATACACCATATTAACAAATTGAAAGATAAAATCATATGATTATCTCAATAGATTCATAGAAAGCCTTTGACAAAATTCAGCATCCATTTATGATAAAAACAAACAAACAAACAAAAAACAAAACAAAACAGAAACACACACACAAAAAAAGTAGGCATAGAAGGAACATACCTCAACATAATAAAAGCCATATGTGATAAACAAACAGCAAACATTAATCTCAATGGTGAAAAATTGAAAGCATTTCCCCTAAAGTCAGGAAAAAGACAAGGGTGCCCACTCTCACTACTACTATTCAACATAATTTTAGAAGTTTTAACCCCAGCAAGCAGAGAAGAAAAAGAAATAAAAGGAATTCAGATTGGAAAAGAAGAAGTAAAACTCTCACTGTTTGAAGATGACATGATCCTCTACATAGAAAACCCTAAAAACTCACCAGAAAATTGCTAGAGCTTATCAATGGATATAGCAAAGTTGAAGGATACAGAATTAACACAGAATCTTTGCATTTCTATACACTGAGAAAACAGAAAGAGAAATTAAGGAAGCAATTTCATTCACCATTGCAACGAAAAGAATAAACTACTTAGGAATAAATCTACCTAAAGAAACGAAAGACGTATATATAGAAAACTAAAACAATGATGAAAGAAATCACAGAGGACACAAATAGATGGCAAAATATATGATGTTCATTGATAGGAAGAATCAATATAGTGAAAATAAATATATTACCCAAAGCAATCTATAGATTCAATGCAATCCCTATCAAGTTACCAACAGTGTTTTTCCAAGAACTAGAACAAATAATATCACAATTTTTATAGAAATACAAAAAAACCTTGAATAAGCCAAAGCAATCTTGAGAAAGAAGAATGGAACTGGAGGAATCAATCTACCCGAGTTCAGACTATACTACAGAGCTACAGTCATTAAGACAGCATGATCCTGACACAAAGACAGAAATATACATCATGGAACAAAATAGAAAGCCAAGAGATAAATCCACATACCTATGGACACCTTATCGTTGACAAAGGAGGCAATAATATACAATGGAGAAAAGACAATCTCTTTAATAAGTGGTGCTAGGAAAATTAGTCAATCACTTGTAAAAGAATGAAACTAGAACACTTTCTAACATCATACAAACAAAGGATGGGATGATTTGAGAGAATGGCATTGAAACATGTGTACTATCATATAAGACATGAAAGCCAGTCCAGGTTTGATGCAGGATACAGGATGCTTGGAGCTGGTGCACTGGGATGAACCAGAGAGATGATAAGGGGAGGGAGGTGGGAGGGGGGTTCAGGATGGGGAACATGTGTACACCCATGGTAGATTCATGCTAATGTGTGGCAAAACCAATACAATATTGTAAAGTAATTAACCTCCAATTAAAACAAATAAATTTAAATTAAAAAATAAAATAAAACAACAAAAACTCAAAATGGATTAAAGATCTAAATGTAATACCAGAAACTATACAAACTCTAGAGGAAAACATAGGCAAAATACTCTGGACATAAATCGTAGCAGGATACTCTATGACCCAACTCCCAGAATAATAGAAATAAAAGCAAAAATAAACGTGAACCCTGAATTTTCAGATTTCAAGCTGGTTTTAGAAAGGGTAGAGGAACCAGAGATCAAATTCAAAACATCTCCTGGATCATCAAAAAAGCAAGAGAGTTCCAGAAAAACATCTATTTCTGCTTTATTGACTATGCCAAAGCCTTTGATTCTGTGGAACACAATAAACTGCGGAAAATTCTGAAAGAGATGGGAATAACAGACCACCTGACCTTCCTCATAAGAAACCTGTATGCAGGCCAGGAAGAAACACGACATTGACCAACAGACTGGTTTCAAATAGGAAAAGGAGTATGTCAAAGCTAATATTGTCACCCTGCATATTTAACTTACATGCAGAGTACATCATGAGAAACGCTGGGCTGGAGGAAGCAAAAGCTGGAATCAAGATTGCCAGGAGAAATATCAATAATCTCAGATATACAGACGACACCACCTTTATGGCAGAAAGTGAAGAACTAAAGAGCCTCTTGATGAAAGTGAAAAAGGAGAGTGAAAAAGTTGGCTTAAAGCTCAACATTCAGAAAACAAAGATCATGGCATCCAGTCCCATCATTTCACGGGAAATAGATGGAGAAACAGTGGCAGACTTTATTTTCTGAGGCTCCAAAATCACAGCCGATGGTGATTGCAGCCGTGAAATTAAAAGACGCTTACTCTAAAGGAAAGTTATGACCAACCTAGATAGCATATTAAAAAGCAGAGATATTACTTTGTCAACAAAGGCCCATCTAGTCAACGCTATGGTTTTTCCAGTAGTCATGTATGGATGAGAGAGGTGGACTATAAAGAAATCTGAGTGCAGAAGAATTGATTCTTTTGAGCTGTAGTGTTGGAAAAGACTCTTGAGAGTGCCTTGGACTGAAGGAGATCCAATCAGTCCATCCTAAAGAAGATCAGTCCTGGGTGTTCATTGGGCGGACTGATGTTGAAGCTGAAACTCCAATACTTGGCCACCTTATGCAAAGAGCTGACTCGTTGGAAAAGACCCTGATGCTGGGAAAGATTGAGGGCAGGAGGAGAAGGTGACAACAGAGGATGAGACGGTTGGATGTCATCGCCGACTCAATGGACATGGGTTTGGGTAGACTCCGGGAGCTGGTGATGGACAGGGAGGCCTGGTGTGCTGTGGTTCATGGCATTGCAAAGAGTCAGACATGGCTGAGTGACTGAACTGAAAGAAAATGGTACCTAATTAGCCTTAAAAGCTTTGCACGATGAAAGAAACTATAAGCAAGGTGAATATATAGCCTTCAGAATGGGAGAACTAATAGTAAATAAAACAACTGACAAAGAATTAATCTCAAAAATATACAAGCAGCTCCTGTAGCTCAATTCCAGAAAAATAAACTACCCAATCATAAAATGGACCAAAGAACTAAACAGACATTTCTCCAAAGAAGACAGACAGATGGCCAACAAACCCCTGAAAAGATGCTCAACATCATTCATTATCAGAGAAATGCAAATGAAAACCACAACGAGGTATCATCTCAACTGGACAGAATGACTGCTATCGAAAAGTCTACAGCCAACAAATGCTGGAAAGGGTGTGGAGAAAAAGGAACCCTCTTAACTGTTGGTAGGCATGCAAACAAGTAGAGCCACTATGGAGAACAATGTGGAGATTCCTTAAAAAAACTGGAAATAGACCTGCATATGACACAGCAATCCCATTCTGGGCACAAACACCAAGAAAACCAGAAATGAAAGAGACATGTGTACCCCAATGTTCACTGCAGCACTGTTTACAATATCCAAGGCATGAAGAAATCTAGATGTCCATTGGCATATGAAAGGATAACAAATCTGTGGTACATATACACAATGGAATATTACTCAGCTATTAAAAAGAATGCTTTTGAATCAGTTCTAATGAGGTGGATGAAAATGAAGCCTATTGTACAGAGTGAAGTAAGTCAAAAAGAAAAACACCAATAGAGTATATTAATGCATATGTATGGAATTTAGAAGATGGTAATGATGACCCTATATGCGAGATAGCAAAAGAGACACAGATGTAAGACCAGAATTTGGACTCAGAGGGAAAAGCCAATGGTAGGACAATTTGAGAGATTAGCATTGAAACTTTTATATTATCATATGCAAAATATCACTAGTCCAAGTTTGACGCATGAGATAGGGTGCTCAGGGGTGGTACACTGGGATTATCATAAGGGAAGGTATGTTCAGGGAGATGGGAAGTGCTTCAGGATGGGGAACACATGTACACCCATGGCTGATTCATGTGAATGTATGGCAAAAACCACCACAATACTGTAAAGTAATTTACCTCTAATTAAACCTAATAAATAAAAAGAGAGAGAGAGAAGAAGAGGAATCAGAGATCAAATTCCAAACATCTGTTGGATTATCGAAAAAGCAAGATAGTTCCAGAAAACATCTATTTCTGCTTTATTGACTATGCCAAAGCCTTTGACTGTGTGGATCACAATAAACTGTTGAAATTCTGAAAACGATGGGAATACCAGACCACCTAACCTGTCTCTTGAGAATCCCGTATGCAGGTCAGGAAGCAACAGCCAGAACTGGACATGGAACAAAAGACTGGTTCCACATAGGAAACGGAGTATGTCAAGGCTATATATTGTCAACCTGCTTATTTCACTTATATGCAGAGTACATCATGAGAAAGGCTGGGCTGGAGGAAGCACAAGTGGGAATCAAGATTGCGAGGAGAAATATCAATAACCTCAGATGGCACCACCCTTATGGCAGAAAGTGAGGAAGAACTAAAGAGCCTCTTGATGAAGAGAGTGAAAAGAAGAGAGTGAAAAAGTTGGCTTAAAGCTCAATATTCAGAAAACTAAGATCATGGCATCTGGTCCCATTACTTCATGGGAAATAGATGGGGAAACAGTGGAAACAGTGTCAGACTTTATTTCTGGGGGCTCCCAAATCACTGCATCCATGAAATTAAAAGACACTTACTCCCTGGAAGGAAAGTTATGACCAACCTAGACAGCGTATTAAAGGCAGAGACATTATTTTGCCAACAAAGGTCTGTCTAGTCAAGGCTATGGGTTTTCCAGTAGTTATGTATGGATGTGAGATTTGGACTACAAAGAAAGCTGAGCCCAGAAGAATTGATGCTTTTGAACTGTGGTGTTGGAGAAGACCCTTGAGAGTCCCTTGGACTGCAAAGAGATCCAGTCAGTCCATCCTAAAGGAGATAAGTCCTGGGTGTTCATTGGAAGGACTGATGTTGAAGCTGAAACTCCAATACTTTGGCCACCTGATCAGAAAAACTGACTTTTTGGAAAAGACCCTGAGGGTGGGAAAGATTGAAGTTGGGAGGGGAAGCAATGACAGAGGATGAGATGGTTGGATGGCATCACCAACTCAATGGACATGAATTTGTGTATACTCTGGGAGTTGGTGAAGGACAAGGAGGCCTGGCATGCTGCAGTCCATGGGGTTGCAAAGAGTTGGACATGACTGAGCTACTGAACTGAACTGAACTGACGACTGAGAAATAACGCATGCTACTTAAGGACATGTTTCTCCTTCCTGAAAACATTCTGACTAATCCTGTTATCTTAAAATGTATATTATTGGAGTGAGTCTAGTGAGATCTTTACAACCTTGAGAAAGTTTTTGATTTATTGCAATAAGATTGCCAGTAGAAATATCAATAACCTCAGATATGCAGATGATACCATCCTTATGGCAGAAAGTGAAGAGGAATTAAAAAGCTTCTTGATGAAAGTGAAAGAGAAGAGTGAAAATGTTGGCCTAAAGCTCAACATTCAGAAAACTAAGATCATGGCATCTGGTCCCATCACTTCATGGTAAATAGATGGGGAAACAGTGGAGACAGTGTCAGACTTTATATTTCTGGGCTCCAAAATCATTGCAGCCATGAAATTAAAAGACGTTTACTCCTTGGAAGGAAAGTTATGACCAACCTAGATAACATATTCAAAAGTAGAGACATTACTTCACCAACAAAGGTCTGTCTAGCCTATGGTTTTTCCAGTAGTCATGTATGGATGTAGAGTTGGACTGTGAAGAAAGCTGAGTGCTGAAGAATAGATGCTTTTGAACTGTGGTGTTGGAGAAGACTATTGAGAGTCCCTTGGAGTGCAAGGAGATCCAACCATCCATTCTAGAGAAGATCAGTCTTTGGTTGTTCTTTGGAAGGAATGATGCTGAAGCTGAAACTCCAGTACTTTGGCCACCTTATGCGAAGAGTTGACTCATCGGAAAAGACTCTGATGTTGGGAGGGAATTGGAGCAGAAGGAGAAGGGGACAACAGAAGATAAGATGGCTGGATGGCATCACCAACTTGATGGATGTGAGTTTGAGTGAACTCCAGGAGTTGGTGATGGACAGGGAGGCCTGATGAGCTGCAATTCATGGGGTCACAAAGAGTCAGACATGACTGAGTGACTGAACTGAACTGAATAACTGATTAAAAATATATATAATTCTCTTACTAACACTAGCAGGGTGTGGGGGGGCACTCTCTGTCCCCCTTCTAATGTCTATTTCGGAAGTTTTCTCTGTCCTTTTTCATACTTTAATAAAACCCTGCTACACAAAATCTCTTGAGTGATTAAGCCTGGTCCCTGATTCCAAAGCTAAATCTTCTTATTTTGGAGATCATGAATCTGACATTGTTTACCATAAGCTATCATTTCCAAGATGTTTGGCTTGAGATATTAAAGTTGTTGTTATTTATGAATATGAAAGACCTAGTAAGAGCAGATTCAGAGAGAATTATCAATATTTCTGCCTATGGCCAAGTTACCTTTAAGTTTCTGAACAGGGGTCCAAATTGCAATATCAAGTAGATAGTTAAATTTATGACTGGGCATTTTTCTGGAAAAGCTGAGATTGGAGACATAGTCTAAGGAAACAGCATATAGATGATATTTAATATTTGACAATTGGATTGAGTTACCTAGGTAAATTTTTGGATAATTAGAAGGTTCAAGACTGAACCAAGATCAAATAACAGTATTCAGTAGTTCATCAGGTGAGTAAGTACAAAAATAAAGAGAGAATGATGAGAAGAGAGAGAAAGAGGAAAATAAAGAGTCAGGAAGCCAAGACAGGGCTTCCCTGGTAGCTCAGTGATAAAGAATCTGCCTGCCAGTGCAGGAGATGTAAGTTTGATCCCTAGTTGGGGAAGATCTCCTGGAAAAGGAAATGGCAACCCCCTCCAGTATTCTTGCCTGAGAAATTCCATGGAGAGAGGAGCCTGGCAGGCTATGGTCCATGTGATCACAAAACAAACAAACATACAAAAATGAACATGGTTTAGCAACTAAACAACAAATTAACAAAGCCAAGAAAAGAAAGTATGTAAAAGATAAAGCTGGGGTCCGCTGTCTGGACAGTTTAAATGGAGTGCTCTCAGTGGAAGACTTTGGAATAAATCATAAATATGGGGAGGGGAAATGAAGACAACTGTTTAAATAATTTCAGCTAGGGAATGAAATGCGAAAAACAAGGCCATAGCTGAAGAGAAATGTAAGGCCAGAGATACTTTTACCTTAATTGGAGATTCTAGTACATATTTGTATGCTGATGGAAATTATGGCATGAAAAGGAAAAAATCAGAAGTGCATGAGAAGGAATAACCGGAGGGCATAAACTGAGAAGGCAAAAATAGATTTGATCCAGAGCTGAGGCAAGATAGATGTTGTTGACAGGAGCAAGGGAATGAATCTATAGTGAAAAAACTGAAAGCAGAGGATATGTGTGTAAATGAAGGTAGGTTGGTAGCTTGGATGTGAGGATGATAGATTTCCAAAAGGATATTCATATGGTACATTTCCATAATTGCAGAGAGTTTCATTCTATGGCACTAATCTAGATAATTTTTACCATCTTAAAATTATAGAAGCATATTCTTCCATTTTTTCTGAAAATGTACATTTTACATATTTTTCTATTTTAAATTTGGAAAGTATTCTTATACTTGACATACATTAAGTATTTAATTTGATTTTTTCCCCAATAATTAGCAATTATCTTTAAGAGAAGCTGTGCTTCAGTGTATGGGTCACATATTTTAGAAAAATCATATTGTGGAATTTAATTGTATTATGAATTTGTTTGAAAATATTGCCTTCTTATGGTATGATATATCCCTTAATTTATTATGAACTTCCATTTGATTAAAATTTTTATAATAATTATTTTATTTATAAATCTACTGTAGTTCATTACTATTTTTAACAGTTGTTATAATAAGTGTCATATACTCTTTCATTAATTTTTTTTTTATTATGTATTGGTTTTCTATGCAACTGACATACTACATGTATCATCTTAGCAGTTTTCATAATGATCTTTCTGGGGTTTTAATATGAATAATCACATTATCTCCATAGAAACAACATCCTGAAAGTGATAAAAACAGTTACTGATAACATATTGTATATCTTGTCCCTATTTCTTAGCTAAGATTTTTTCTTTCTTTTGAATTAATGTGGTGGTATTTCTGTTCTTTTTATCCCCTTCATTTTATCTATGAATCCATTAAGTGCTCTTCATCAGACTAGAGAAATTTCTTTTGATAACTTATTAAGTGATTATTTATTGGAAATGATTATTATTTTAATAAAATATTTTGAGGGCACCTGGAAAAATTTTTTGTAATATTTTACATTTTGTATAATAATCAAGTTTTAATTTCATAAATTATACAAAAGTATTTCTTTATGTGAAAATATCATTTAAAAAATATTCCACATCTTTATCTTTCTTGAATCAATTTTTCATTTTTATTACATCACATTTGAGAATAATTATTTCAGAGTACATGGTAAATTTTGGAATCTTGTCCTGAATGAAAATATATTTTGCCTTTTGAATTGAATATTTGGTTTGTTTGACATAAAATTCTCTTTCGAAAAGAATATCTCTGATATCAACTTATTATCTTTTATCACTTCATGACTAACAAAAAAAAAGAGGTGGTACTAATCTAATTATTGGTACATTTCAGACAATTTTCTTTTCTTTTCTTTTCTTTTTTTTGTACTTTTTTGGTGTCTGCAAATTTACCCATCTAGGCCTCAGCAGTTCTAAGCATATATTATTATTATACAATGGATTCCTTCTCACCATTTTTTTTTCTCTCTTGAAATTTTATTTTATATGCTTATGAGAGAAGCTAGTCTCTCTCCTTTTCATTACCTTTCCCTCAACCTTCACACTTTGGTTTTTGCACTTGCCTCTTAGAGAATGCCATAGCACATACTCTCAGCACAGAATATACTCATCAACTTTGTCCATCATTCTTTTTAATTCATATAGTTAGACTTTGGTATTTTTAATTTGCACTTACCCTGATTGTTACTTTTATTGCAGTTCAGCCTTATTATTTTCTTGGATTTGGATTTTTTGCATCATAATATTTTATGCATATAAAATAAATATCTGTAATACAGCAATAAGCTATAAATCACAATAATAAAATGAACAAAGATAAAAATTAAAACTAAGAAAACAGTCAAAGTTACCTATATTCTTTCTGCAAATCTCATTCCTCTGCCTCCACACTTTGAATTTTTGTGCTAATCCTTTTGCAACTTTTTTGACTTAAATTATCACTTATGTATATAATCTCAAGTATATTGTTTAAGACTAAAAAACATAAAAATAGTGTCAAAACCCATTCCAGTATTCTTGCCTAGGAAATCCCATGGATAAAGGAACCTGATGGGTTATAGTCTGTGGGATTGCAAGAATCAAATACAACTTAGCAATTCAACCACCATAACAATACACATAATAGTCCACAGAAACTTATTTTTCACTAAGCTTCTTATTTCTAAGATTCATGCATGTTGTTGTATTCAGCGTTTTTCAAGATTGTATAAAACTGCTGTACAAGTCCACAGTTTTTTACCCTCTCTTCAGTTCATGAGTAAGTGGCTTGTGTTTCTGGGTTTTGTTTTGTTTTGTTCTTGTTTACTATTTTAATCAGTGATATGCATGCCTTCTCATGCATACCTGCAAGAATTTTGTAGATGATATAACTAAAAATAGAATTTCCAGGGTATATATATCTGCAGCTTCACAAGATAATACTGGTTGTTTTCCAAAAGTATTAAAATAATGTGTACCAATCCTTGAATTATTATACCTCCATGATCCTGTATATTTTAACACAGTAAAAAACACTTCATTTATTTTTCAAAAATCAATACAACTTTTTTTTCTGCATTCCTTCTCCCAATTATCATATTTTAATATTCTTTGTGAAACTAATGTAATATGCAGGTAGAATGTCATTAATCTTTGCAATTAAATCTTCACACATATTACATGTAATGTTTCATCATGTATCCGCATATTATGAGTATCAGGAAGGTTTCATAGTTCTCAGTAGCTCATTCCTATATATTCCATTAATTCACTGATATTACATATCCAAATTTCTTTCTCACATGGCATTTTGCAAGGGCATTTCTCAGACTAAATCATTCAAATCATATCACAGAATGCTGCATGTAAATTGTTCTTTGCTTATTTGCTTCTTTGAATAATCCAGTCTCAATGCATCCCTTTAAAGGCTAAAGCTTCATCTCTGAGTATCCTCCACATTATCCTAACCTTATAGTAAATCCCAAAGGCAGAACCAGCACAGGACAGAAACACTGTATTTCCTTGAATCAGGCTCTTTATACTTCTTTCCCAGTTCAGATGAGGGCCTAAGTCTGACTCAGAGTAGAGTATGGGTTTAACCTGAAATGTAGTTGGGATAACATAGAATATAAAAAAATGGGGGTAAAGGAATACATGTTAACCTGGATTTCAGCTGGGGTATCACTGTCAAAAAATGGATAAAATCAATCTGAAACTATTCCATAGCATGAACATTATTCTATTTCCTTTCTATAACTTCACATGGGACTTCTTGAGCTGAGTGTTTCTGGGTAATGTCCATCTTCATAGTTACCTCCTGACTATGATTTGCTGACTCATATCTTTTCATTCTCTGTTCAGTAGCATTTGTTTCGTTCTTATTTTATATATATATATATATATATATATATATATATATACATATACACACATATACTGTTGTTGCTTAGTTGCTAAGTCACGTCTGACTCTTCATGACTCCATGGACTGCAGCATGACGGTTCCTCTGTCTTTCAGTATATATATATGCTAAGTTGCTTCAGTCATGTCCAACTTTTTGCAGCCCTAGGGACTGTAAATTTCCAGGCTCTTCTGTCCATGTTCATGGGATACTCAAGGTAAGAATACTGAAGTGGGTTTCCATGCCCTCCTTCAGGGGATCTTCCCAATTCAGGAACTGA
>SJXQ01006571.1:75496-155933 GCA_006408695.1 Aepyceros melampus
TATATATATATATAATTAGGGAAATTATATATTTCCCTTACAGTATACAATCAGGAATACCATATTCTTCTCATACACTGACTCTAAGGATCAAGAAGAGAAGGTTATTTGTGAAGGATGGAGGAGGACACAGTATTTTGTGTAGCAGAGAAATTTAAATATTTTAAAATATAAATAACTTTTTATCACACCATAGTGGTGTTTGGACACATGATCTCTTCTTTCACATTTCATCCCAAACCTCAGAATGGTCTCCAATGGTACCCCATTCCTTAGAAGTTAACCCCCCAAATTCTCCCACGTTTGCATGCAGAGCTATTTCCTTGCTATTTTTTACTATGTATCACCTAGTAAACTTAGTTTCTTCTCCCATATCTGTGTTTAATCCATTGCTGCTTTTAACAGGCTTGACGAAAGGCAAAAAAAAAAAAAAAAAAAAAATTGAGTACTGAAGAAAGTGTGTCAAGACCCTACTTTCAATTTGGTGTGTAAGATGTTGATTGCACAATAAAGAACTCAATGAACAAAACATTAACAAGAGATAACAGAATATGAAGGTAAGAAATATTTTCTGTGTTCTCAAAAAGCAGACATGTGGAGTGATGCCTGTGGTTATTTTATTTCTAGCTATACTATATTTATTTACAACAAAATATCACTGAAAGCAAAACCAAAAACACTTCAGGTATACATGACATTTTTTTTTTTATTAGATTGCTGAGTTTTAAGAGGAAAAGTCCCTTTTATTGATCATGTTTCCCCAAAAGCAATATAAAGAGAGGACTTGAGTTAAGTTAGTTAATTTCACTGATGTCCTAAGGAACAGAGGTAAGAAATCAGGAAGGGAAATACAAAGAGGCATAAAGGTACATTGTATAAGCGGCTAATCTATTGATTACTTACTGTAAAAGTATCAAGTTAATGGACTATCCAATTGAAATATAATATGGAGGAGGAAACAAACATGCCTTCAGTTCACTTCAGTCACTCAGCCATGTCTGACTCTTTGTGACCTCATGAATCACAGCACACCAGGCCTCCATGTCCATCACCAACTCCCAGAGTTCACTCAGACTCATGTCCATCGAGTCCGTAATGCCATCCAGCCACTCACCCTCTGTCGTCCCCTTCTCCTCCTTCCCACAATCCCTCCCAGCATCAGAGTCTTTTTCAGTGAGTCAACTCTTCGCATGAGGTGGCCAAAGTACTGGAGCTTCAGTTTGAGCATCATTCCTTCCAAAGAAATCCCAGGGTTGATCTCCTTCAGAATGGACTGGTTGGATCTCCTTGCAGTCCAACGGACTCTCAAGAGTCTTCTCCAACAGCACAGTTCAAAAGCATCAGGTCTTCGGTGCTCAGCCTTCTTCACAGTCCAACTCTCACATCCATACATGACCACAGGAAAAACCATAGTCTTGAGTAGATGGACCTTAGTTGGCACAGTAATGTCTCTGCTTTTGAACATACTATCTAGGTTGGTCATAACTTTTCTTCCAAAGAGTAAGTGTCTTTTAATTTAGATATCTCTAAATCAAAACTTTAACTATAATCCAGGAAAATTCTACTGAGGGAAAAGGCTAACCAAAATATTCTCTAATTTTTTCCTGAAAAGAAAAAGCAATTCATATTCTTGGAAGATGATAATACATCTTCGAGAAGATCATGCAAATTCTTCTGAATCTCTGTCTTCAAAATAAAATGAACATCCAGTTTTACAGTCAATAAGCCTTACTTGACTGGCTTATATACATATGCTGTTGCTGCTAAGTCACTTCAGTCATGTCCGACTCTGTGCGACCCCATAGACAGCAGCCCACCAGGCTCTTCTGTCCCTGGGATTCTCCAAGCAAGAACACTGGAATGGGTTGCCATTTCCTTCTCCAATGCATGAAAGTGAAAAGTGAAAGTGAAGTCGCTCAGTCGTGTACCGCTCCTAGCGACCCCATGGACTGCAGCCTACCAGGCTCCTCCGTCCATGGGATTTCCCAGGCAAGAGTACTGGAGTGGGTTACCATTGCCTTTTCCTACATACATATGAGTGATTCATTTTTCCAGTTTCTCTTTTAGATGGAAATGGAAAGAAACTATTTTAGAATTCAATGTCAAGGGAACATCTCTAATAACTATGATAGTTTCTTGTGATCTTCTTATTAAAAAAAAAAAAAAGAATGTTGCCCACCATTCAGTGCTACAAAAATCAAGTCATTAACTACTACAATTGCCAACATTCAACACACCCTGAAAGAAATATAGGGTGGAGATCAGAATAAGGCACTCTGTGCTCTGGAAACACAGGATAAATCTGAATAAATTGAATTCTTACACCCTTCCATACTTAGAAAAGCACTAAAATCATTCATTGAGATATCTGTTCCTTGTTACAAGCAGTAACTTTTTACCAAGAAGTGTGCCTGATTATTAATACAAGCAACTCTTTCCCAAAATCATACACATAATGACCTCCTCACTTACCCTCTTGCCACTTCTTTCTCAGAGCTATCTGAAAGCCTGTCCCCTGGGCTATCATCCTCAGTAAGACACTAAACTCAACTCATAGCTCTTACATTGTGTTTGTGTGTGTGTGTGTGTGTGTGTTTCTCAAGTCAACACTCCAATAAAATTTGTTTTCAAATTTCAAGTGTATCTCTTCCATTTGAAAAGGATCATTTATAAAAGTATTAACAAAGGATGTGTCTCAAATGATTTTCCTCTTATGTCTCCTGGTCTAAATTTCCTCTGTTGAATAATTTTTAAATGGGTTTTGAAAATAATAATAATTATTATTTCAATATGCCCTTACTTACTGAAAGCACTTACTAAAGTGCTTACCTACTTTCAGTCTATCTTCCACAAATACAGGGTAAAAGTTGTTTACATATTGTTTTAGCTGGACAAGTGAATTCACTTGCTTTTTGCTTTATACAAAAACCATGAAATCGAATGCTTTAAGAAATTATTGCTCTTAAAAAAATCAGTGATATTTAGTACACTTTTGTATATATTAAATATGAAAATTATATGGTACAGTTAATGCTTTTATTCTCCAGTGTGGGAGATGACTTACAATTATTTTACACCCCCTTAAGTCTTTCTCTCTCTCACACACACACAGTTTTCAATGTGTATATTCAGTTTAGCTTAATTACTTCAAGCCTGTATTCTTTCATAATCATGCATTATTAATGCCAATTTTAAAATTCAAGTAGCAAAACAACATCTGTTTAATAGCTTTATTTTAAATGCTATATGGATAACTTAAAAGTCTTAAACAAATCTTCGTGTGATATTTTCAGAACACTGGGCATGTATGACAGAGGTATTCCTCTGCTTATATTTTCACACAAATGTGGGAATGGGAGCCTGAGGCAATATGAATAGCAGCTCTTCAAATTTCAAAGGATCTGTGAAGGATTCTTGCTCTGCTCTTGCCATCATGAATTGGCCTATGCTTGGGGAGCAATTAACATTAAATAGCCTTCAAACAGCAAAAAGCAAACCTCTCTAGTTGTGAGTATGAGCATACTCTCTCACAGAAGCGGCAAAGGAGAAGTGGTAAGATAGAGCAAAATAACAGAGCAAAGAAGGACATAACATTCTATTTTCAGAGTATATATTTTCTAGACAACATTTAATTGTAGGCATATTTCTTCATGTTTCCAACTCTGTTAGAATACATATGTGTGTGGTATGTTTATATATATATATATATATATATATATATATATATATGCTGCTGCTGCTGCTGCTAAGTCGCTTCAGTCATGTCCGACGCTGCTCAACCCCACCGACTGCAGCCCAGCAGGCTCCCCTGTCCCTGGGATTCTCCAGGCAAGAACAATGGAGTGGATTGCCATTTCCTTCTCCAACGCATGAAAGCGAAAAGTCAAAGTGAAGTCGCTCAGTTGTGTCCGACTACCCGCGACCCAACGGACTGCAGCTCACCAGGCTCCTCCGTCCATGGGATTTTCCAGGCAAGAGTACTGGAGTGGGGTGCCATACCAACATGCACATTGTAATAATCATTAGGCACTGTTATGAGATCAGTGCATCCTTGCAAATTGATGCTTTGAGTATATTAAGCAGTTGCTATACTTCCTAACTTCAGCACTGTAAAGAAATCCCCTAGAATAAGCCACAAAGTTATATGATGCCTATTAAAATTTCAGTAAACCTTCACTTTTTTTGGCATGACATGCAACCATTTGCAAGAATGATGAACATGCTTTTAATCAATCAAATCTTTCTTTTTCATTTTATCATGTTATACACTTTTAATTTTATATGGCTTAAGCTGAATTATAGGGAAAAGTAAATTTGAAATTCAGAATTAGCTGTTCACATTGAGAAAAAAAAGGATCACACACACAACACACACACACACACACACACACACACACACGAGGCCTTATTAGTTACATGATTTGATTATCAGCGTGAATAATACCACAGATGTCGTAGTCATACTTTGGGCTCCAAAATCACTACAGATAGCGACTGCAGCCATGAAATTAAAAGACACCTGCTCCTTTGAAGAAAGGCTATGACCAATCTAGATAGCCTATTAAAAAGGAGAGACATTCCTTTGCTGATAAAAGTTCATCTAGTCAAAGCTATGGTTTTTCCAGGAGTCATGTATGGATGTAAGAGTTGGACCACTAAGAAAGCTGAGCACCAAAGAACTGATGCCTCTGAACTGTGGTGTTGGAGAAGATTCTGAGAGTCCGTTGGACTGCAAGGAGATCCAACCAGTCAATCTTAAAGGAAATCAGTCTTGAATATTCATTGGAAGGACTAATGTTTAAGCTGCAACTCCAATACTTTGGCCACCTGATGTGAGGAGCTGACTCCATTGAAAAGACCTTGATTATGGAAAGGATTGAAGGCAGAAGTAGAAAGGGATGAAAGAGGATGAGATGGTTGGATGGCATCACCAATGTGATGAACATGAGTTTGAGCATACTCCAGGAATTAGTGATGGACAGGGAGACCTGGTGGGCTGCAGTGTATGGGGTCACAAAAAGTCAGATATGACTGAGTGAATGAACTGAACTGAACTGTACTGGTCCACTGTCTTCCTATATAATATGACAATTTTATTTCAGGGAACTCTTTACCAGGATAATGATAGTTGAAAATAACTTATTTGTTAACTTAAGGGACTCCTGATAAGCCATTTAAGACTGCTCACCTTGTCAAGAGAGAGAATCAAATGATTGTTTATACATCAACATGCTCCAAAATCCTTGCCCAAAAACTTGCTATATTCATCTATTCCTAAACTATTATATAATGATCCTTATCCAAAGTCTATCAAGCCTTTGGACTGAAAGATAGTTTATTAAGTCAAACTATCAAATACCATAAGTATGCAGACTCTGCCTTTTCCATTCTAGGATGCTATTAAGCCTGCATCAAAGTAAGCAATACTTCATCACAGTAAGCAATAAACTCAGCTCTACTCTATCAAGAGTTCAACATGGAGCCAGCTTGCATTTTCCAAGTGGTTGTTGTATATAGATAACTAAAACGTAAAGGCAATTGGGAGGGGCCAGGGTAGGAGATGGGCCTCCCTTGTGGCTCAGTTCAACTCAGTTCAGTTGCTCAAGTATGTCAGACACTTTGCGACCTCATGGACTACAGGACACCAGGCCTCCCTCTCTATCACCAATTCCTAGAGTTTACCCAAACCCAAACTCTTAATGTCGACTAAGCTGGTGATGCCATCCAACCATCTCACCTCTGTCTTCCCCTTCTTCTCCTGCTTTCAATCTTTAAAAGCATTAGAGTCTTTTCAAATGAGTCAGCTCTTTGCATCAGGGGGCCAAAGTACTGGAGTTTCAGCTTCCATATCAGTCCTCCCAATGAACAGGACTGATCTCCTTTAGGATAGACTGGTTGGATTTTCCTGCATTCCAAGGGATTCCCAAGAGTCTTCTCCAACACCACAGTTCAAAAGCATCAATTCTTCGGTGCTCAGCTTTTTTTATAGTCCAACTCTCACATACATACACGACCACTGGAAAAACCATACTATTGATGAGACAGACTTTTGTTGGTATCGTGGTCTCCACATTTTAATATACTGTCTAGTTTGGTCATACCTTTCCTTCCAAGAAGTAAGCATCTTTTAATTTCATGACTGCAGTCACCATCTGCAGTGATTTTGGAGCCCTCCCAAAAAATAAAGTCTGACACTGTTTCCCCATATATTGCCATGAAGTGATGGGATGGATGCCATGATCTTAGTTTTCTGATGCTGAGCTTTAAGCCAAATTTTGCATTCTCCTCTTTCACTTTTATCAAGAGGCTTTTTAGTTTTCTTTACTTTCTGCCATAAGGATGGTGTCATCTGCATATCTGAGGATATTGATATTTCTCCCAGCAATCTTGATTCCAGCTTATGCTTCATCCAGCCCAGCCTTTCTTATGATGTACTCTGCATATAAGTTAAATAAGCAGGGTGACAGTATACAGCCTTGACATACTCCTTTTCCTATTTGGAACCAGTCTGTTGTTCCATGTCCAGTTCTAACTGTTGCTTCCTGACCTGCATAGAGGTTTCTCAAGAGGCAGGTCAGGTGGTCTGATATTCCCATATCATTCAGAATTTCCACAGTTTATTGTGATCCACACAGTCAAAGGCTTTGGCATAGTTAATAAAGCAGAAAGAGATGTTTTTCTGGAACTCTCTTGCTTTTTTGATGATCCAGCAGATGTTTGCAATTTGATCTCTGGTTCCTCTGCATTTTCTAAAGCCATTTGATTTTATATCCTGCAACTTTACTATATTCATTGATTAGCTCTAGTAATTTTCTGGTGGAATTTTTAGGGTTTTCTATGTAGAGGATAATAGCAAATGAAGCAACTGACAAACAACTAATCTCAAAAATATACAAGCAACTTATGCAGCTCAATTCCAGAAAAATAAACAACCCAATCAAAAAATGGGCCAAAGAACTAAATAGATATTTCTCCAAAGAAGACATACAGATGGCTAACAAACTCATGAAAAGATGCTCAACATCACTTATTATCAGAGAAATGCAAATCAAAACCACAATGAGGTACCATTTCACACCAGTCAGAATGGCTGCAATCCAAAAGTCTGCAAGCAATAAATGTTGGAGAGGGTGTGGAGAGAAGAGAATCCTCTTACACTGTTGGTGGGAATGCAAACTAGTACAACCACTATGGAGAACAGTGTGGAGATTCCTTAAAAAATTGCAAATAGAAATACCATATGACCCAGCAATCCCACTGCTGGGCATACACACTGAGGAAACCAGAATTGAAAGAGACATGTGTACCCCAATGTTCATTCCAGCACTGTTTATAATAGCCAGGACATAGAAACAACCTAGATGTCCATCAGTATTACTCAGCCATTAAAAAAAAATACATTTGAATCAGTTCTAATGAGATAGATGAAACTGGAGCCAATTATACAGAGTGAAGTAAGCAAGAAAGAAAAACACCAATACAGTATACTAACACATATATATGGAATTTAGAAAGATGGTAATGATAACCCTGTATGCGAGACAGCAAAAGAGACACAGATGAATAGAATGGACTTTTGGACTCTGAGGGAAGGGGAGAGGGTGGGAGGATTTGGGAGAATGGCACTGAAACATGTCTACTATCATGTAAGAAATGAATCACCAGTCTATGTTCGATACAGGATACTTGGGACTGGTACACAGGGATGATCCAGAGAGCTGATATGGGGTGGGAGGTGGGTGCGTGGGTGGGTGGGGTTCAGGATTGGGAACTCATGTACACCCGACGGATTCATGTCAATGTATGACAAAACCAATACAGTATTGTAAAGTAAAATAAAGTAAAAAAAAAAAAAAAAAAAGCCAGTTTGAACTTCTGGAATTTCATGGTTCACATATTGTTGAAGCCTTGCTTGGAGAATTTTGAACATTGTGTTACTAGCATGTGAGATGAGTACAATTATGCAGTAGTTTGAGCATTCTTTGAAATTTCCTTTCTTAGGGATTAGAATGAAAACTGATCTTTACCAGTCCTGTGGCCACTGCTGAGTTTTCCAAATTTGCTGGCATATTGAGTGCAGCTCTTTCACAGCATCATCTTTTAGGCTTTGAAATAGCTCAACTGGAATACCATCACCTCCACTAACTTTGTTTGTAGTGATGCTTCCTGAGGCCTGCTTGACTTCACATTTCTGGATATCTGGCTCTAGGTGAGTGATCACACCATCGTGATTATCTGGGTCAAGAAGATCTTTTTTTTGTACAGTTCTGCATATTCTTGCCATCACTTCTTAATACCTTTTGCTTCTGTTAGGTCCATATCATTTCTGTCCTTTACTGAGCCCATCTTTGCATGAAATGTTCCCTTGGTATCTCTAAGTTTCTTGAAGATATCTATAGTATTTCCCATTCCATTGTTTTCCTCTAGTTCTTTGCCTTGGTCACTGAGGAAGGCTTTCTAATCTCTCTTTGCTATTTCTTGGAACTCTGCATTCAAATGGGAATATATTTCCATTTCTCCTTTTCTTTTTACTTCCCTTCTTTTCATAGCTATTTGTAAGGTATCCTCACACAGCCATTTGCTTTTTTTGCATTTCTTTTTCTTGGAGATGATCTTGAACCCTGTCTCCTATACAATGTCAGGAACCTCTGACCATAATTCACCAGGCACTCTGTTTATCAGATCCAGTCTCTTAACTCTATTTCTCACTTCCCCCATATTATTGTAGGGGATTTGATTCAGGTCATACTTGAATGGTCTAGTGGTTTTCCCTACTTCCATTTAAGTCTGAATTTGGCAATAAGGAGTTCATGATCTGAACCACAGTCCACTCCTGGTCTTGTTTTTGCTGACTGTGTAGAGCTCTGCATCTTTGGCTGCAAAGAATATAATCAATCTGATTTGGTATTGACCATCTGGTGATATCCATGTGTACAGTCTTCTCTTGTGTTTGCTATGACCAGTGCATTTTCTTGGCAAAATGCTATTAGTCTTTGCCCTGCTTCATTCCGCATTCCAAGGCCAAATTTGCCTGTTACTCCAGGTGTTTCTTGACTTCCTACTTTTGCA
Source organism: Aepyceros melampus (assembly GCA_006408695.1). NCBI lineage: Eukaryota > Metazoa > Chordata > Mammalia > Artiodactyla > Bovidae > Aepyceros > Aepyceros melampus. The sequence continues at coordinate 84,566 of SJXQ01006571.1, forward strand.
TTCCAGTCCCTTATAATAAAAATGACATATTTTGGGGGGTATTAGTTCTACAAGGTCTTGTGGGTCTTCATAGAACCATTTAATCTCAGCTTCTTCAGCATTGTTGATCTGGATATAGCCTAGGATTACTGTGATATTGAATGGCTTGCCTTTAAAACAAACAGAGATCATTTTGTTGTTTTTGAGATTGCATCCAAGTACTGCATTTCAGACTCTTTTGTTGAGTATGAGGGCTACTCCATTTCTTCTAAGGGATTCTTGCCCACAGCAGTAGATATGAAGGTCATCTGAGTTAAATTCACCCATTCTAGTCTATTTTATTTTGCTGATTCCTAAAATGTCAATGTTCACTCTTGCCATCTCCTGTTTGACCACTTCCAATTTGCTTTGATTCATGGACTTAACATTGAAGATCCTTATTCTATATTGGTCTTACAGCATTGGACTTTACTCCATCACCAGTCATATCCACATCTAGGTGTTGTTTTTGCTTTGGCTCTTTCTCTTCACTCGTTCTGGGGTTATTTTCCCACTGATCTCCAATAGCATATTGGGCCCCTACCAACCTGGGTAGATCATTTTTCAGTGTCCTCTCTTTTTGCAGTGTCCTCCTCTTTCACATTGTTCATGGGCTTTTTTAAGGCAAGAATATGGAAGTAGTTTGCCATTCCCTTCTCCAGTGGACCACATTTTATCAGAACTCTCCACTATGACCCATCCATGGGAGTGGTGCCACATGGCATGGCTTGTAGTTTCACTGAGTTAGACAAGGCAGTGATCCATGTGATTAGATTGGTTAGTGTTCTGTGATTGTGGTTTCAGTCTGTCTGCCTTCTGATGGAGAAGGATAAGAGGATAAGAGTCTGGAGCAGTGAGTGGTGGCTGCACGCTGCTGGAGCAGTGAGCAGCTGAGAGGAGATACCCCACATACAAGGTCAGGAGCGGTGGCAGAGCTTCACTGGACCGGCGGTGAGGAGCTATGCCACATTCAAAGTCAGAGACACCCCAGTAAGGTGGTAGGAAGGGCAAATTCATGTTTAGAATCAAACCTTATTCCTACCATAGACTCTAAGAGAGTTCAGACAAAATTCGTGACCACCAAGACACAGGGAAACCACAGAGACTGAAACAGAACTGTGTTCGAGTGTCTCTTTTGGGGCTGCAGGTCAGCTGTGGACTGCCAAAAGGGGCTCTGGGTTCAGCAGACGTGGTTATGGCATAAGTCCTCTTGGAGGAGGTCACCGTTAATCCCACCATAGAGTTGCCAGAACTTACACAGGACTGGGAAATAGACACTTGGAGGGCATAAACAGAACATTGTGCACCAGGACCCAGGAGAAAGGAGCAGTGACCCCACAAAGTCTGACTCATACTGGCCTGTGAGTGTCCAGGAGTCTCCTGCAGAAGCATGGGTTGGTGGTGGCCTGCTGCAGGATTGAGGGCACTGAGTGTAGAAATACATGCATGGGGTCGTTTAAAGGAGGTCACCATTATCTTCATTACCTCCACCATAGTTTGGCCCCAGGTAAATAGAAAAGATCAAGACTATCCCCATGGAAAAGAAATGCAAAAAAGCAAAATGGCTGTCTGGGGAGGCCTTACAAATAGCTGTGAAAAGAAGAGAAGTGAAAAGCAAAGGAGAAGAAGAAAGATTTTCCTATCGCAATGCAGAGTTCCAAAGAATACCAAGGAGACATAAGAAAGCCTTCCTCAGGAATCAATGCCAAGAAACAGAGGAAATTCTGTTGTTTACAGAATGAGAAAGACAAGAGATCACTTCAAGAAAATACCAAGGGAACATTTCATGAAGAGATTGGCTCGATAAAAGACAGAAATGTTTGAACCTAACAGAAGCAGAAGATATTAAGAAGAGGTGCCAAGAACACACAGAAAAACTGTACAAAAAAGATCTTCATGACCCAGATAATCACGATGGTGTGATCACTCACCTAAAGCCAGACATCCTGGAATATGAACTCAAGTGGGCCTCAGGAAGCATCACTACAAACAAAGCTAGTGGAGGTGATGGGAATTCCAGTTAAGCTCTGCACTCAATATGTCAGCAAATTTGGAAAACTCAGCAGTGACCACAGGACTGGAAAAGATCAGTTTTCATTCCAATCCCTAAGAAAGGCAATTTCAAAGAATCTTCAATAAATGCTGGAGAAGGTGTGGAGAAAAAGGAACCCTCTTACACTGTTGGTGGGAATGCAAACTATTACAGACACTATAGAGAACAGTGTGGAGATTCCTTGAAAAACTGGAAATAGAACTGCCTTATGACCCAGCAATCCCACTGCTGGGCATACACACTGAGGAAACCAGAATTGAAAGAGACACATGTACCCCAATGTTCATCGCAGCACTGTTTATAATAGCCAGGACATGGAAGCAACCTAGATGTCCATCAGCAGATGAATGGATAAGAGAGCTGTGGTAGATATACACAATGGAGTATTACTCAGCCATTAAAAAGAATACATTTGAATCAGTACTAATGAGATGGATGAAACTGGAGCTGATTATACAGAGTGAAGTAAGCCAGAAAGAAAAACACCAATACAGTATACTAACACATATATATGGAATTTAGAAAGATGGTAATGATAACCCTGTATGTGAGATAGCAAAAGAGACACAGATGTATAGAAGAGACATTTGGATTCTGTGAGAGAGGGAAAGGGTGGGATGATTTGGGAAAATGGCATTGAATCATGTATACTATCATGTAAGAAACAAATCACCAATGTAGGTTCAATACAGGATACAGGATTCTTGGGGCTGGTGCACTGGGATGACCCAGAGGGATGGGATGGGAGAGTGGTGGGAGGGGGGTTCAGGATTGGGAACTCATATACACCATGGCGGATCCATGTCAATTTATGGCAAAACCAATACAGTATTGTAAAGTAAAAAAATAAATAAATAAATAAAAAATGAATAAAGAATGCTCAAACTACCACACAATTGCACTCATCTCACATGCTAGCAAAGTAATGCTTAAAATTCTCCAAGCCAGGCTTCAGCAATACATGAACCGTGACTTTCTGGATGTTCAAGCTGGTTTTAGAAAAGGCAGAGGAACCAGAGGTCAAATTGCCAACATCCACTGGATCATCAATAAAGCAAGAGAGTTCCAGAAAAACATCTAGTTCTGCTTTATTGACTATGCCAAAGCCTTTGACTGTGTGGATCACAATAAACTGTGGACAATTCTGAAAGAGATGGAAATTCCAGACCACCTAACTTGCCTCTTGAGAAATCTGTATGCAGGTCAGGAATCAACAGTTAGAACTGGACATGGAACAACAGACTGGTTCCAAATAGGAAAAGGAGTACGTCAAGGCTGTATACTGTCACCCCGCTTATTTAACTTATATGCAGAGTACATCATGAGAAATGCTGAGCTGGAAGAAGCACAAGCTGGAATCAAGATTGCCAGGAGAAATATCAATAACCTCAGATATACAGATGACTTTACCCTTATGGCAGAAAGTGAAGAAGAACTAAAGAGTCTCTTGATGAAAGTGAAAGATGAGAGTGAAATAGTTGGCTTAAAGCTCAACATTCAGAAAACTAAGATCATGGCCTCCAGTCCCATCGCTTCATAGCAAATAGATGGGGAAACAATAGAAACAGTGGCTGACTTTATTTTGGGGGGCTCCAAAATCACTACAGATAGTGATTGCAGCCATGACATTAAAAGACACTTACTCCTTGGAAGGAAGGTTATGACCAACCTAGACAGCATATTCAAAAGCAGAGACATTACTTTGCCAACAAAGGTCTGTCTAGTCAAGGCTATGGTTTTTCGAGTGATCATGTATGGATATGAGAGTTGGACTGTGAAGAAAGCTGAGCACTGAAGAACTGAAGCTTTTGACTGTGGTGTTGGAGAAGACTCTTGAGAGTCTCTTGGACTGCAAGGAAATCTAACCAGTCCATCCTAAAGAAGATCAATCCTAGGTGTTAATTGGAAGGACTGATGCTGAAACTGAAACTCCAATATTTTGGCCACCTCATGTGAAGAGTTGACTCACTGGAAAAGACCCTGATGCTGGGATGGATTGTGGGCAGGAGGAGAAGGTGACGACAGAAGATGAGATGGCTGGATGGCATCACTGACTCAATGGACGTGGGTTTGGGTAAACTCTGAGAGTTGGTGATGGTTAGGGAGGCCTGGAGTGTTGTAATTCACGGGGTCACAAAGAGTTGGACACAACTGAGGGACAGAACAGAACTGAACTGAAATAGCATGGAGGGAACACAGATCCACTCATTAACAGAAAATTGTATTAAAGGTTACTGAACATAGCCCCACTCTTCAGAACAAGAGCAGTTTCCCCCTCAGTCAGTCTCCCCCATCAGGAAGCTTCCATAAGCCCTTGTTGCTCAGCTGGTAAAAAAATCTGCCTGCAATGTGGAAGTCCTGTTCAATACCTGGGTTGGAAAGATCCCCTGGAGAAGAAAAAGGCTACCCACTCCAGTATTCTGGCCTGCATAATTCCATGGACTGTATAGACCATGGGGTCACAAAGAGTCAGACACAAATGAGCAACTTTCTGACACACACACACACACACACACACAGATACACAGGGCAAGAAATGGGGTTCCCTTGTGGCTCAGCTGGTAAAGAATCTACCTGCAATGCAGAAAATCTGGTTTCCATTCCTGGGGTTTAGGAAGATCCCCTCGAGAAGGGAAAGGGAAATACCCACTCCAGTATTCTGGCCTGGGAATTCCATGGACTGTTTGTCCACGGGATCACAAACAGTCAGACACAACTGAGCAACTTTCAAGGCAGGAGATATACCCCTACTGCTGCTGCTACTGCTAAGTCACTTCAGTCGTGTCCGACTCTGTGTGACACCATAGACGGCAGCCCACCAGGCTAACCGTCCCGGGATTCTCCAGGCAAGAACATTGGAGTGTGTACGTATACTGTATTGGTGTTTTTCTTTCTGGGTTACTTCACTCTGTATAATCGGCTCCAGCTTCATCCACCTCATTAGAACTGATTCAAATGTATTCTTTTTAATGGCTGAGTAATACTCCAGTATACTTACACATATATATGGAATTTAGAAAGATGGTAATGATAAACCTGGATGCGAGACAGCAAAAAAGACACAGATGTATAGAACAGCCTTTTGGACTCTGTGGGAGAGGGAGAGGGAGGGATGATTTGGGAGAATGGCAGTGCAACATGTATGATATCATAAGTGAAATGAATCACCAGTCTAGGTTTGATGCAGGATGTAGGATGCTTGGGGCTGATGCACAGGGATAAGCCAGAGAGAGGGTGTGGGGCGGGAGGGGGAAGGTGAGGGTCGGGATTGGGAGTTCATGTACACTCGTGGCTGATTCATGTCAATGTATAACAAAAGGAATACACTCTTGTAAAGCAAAACAAACTAAAAAAATAAAAATTAATTAAAAAAAAAAAAAGAACGCTGGAGTGGGTTGCCATTTCCTTCTCCGATGCACGAAAGGGAAAAGTGAAAGTGAAGTCACTCAGTCGTGTCTGACTCTTCAGGACCCCAGGGACTGCAGCCCACCAGGCTCCTCCGTCCATGGGGTCCATAGTTATTCTCAACCATTTAAGAAAAAAAATAAAATAAAACTGAAGTGATGCCCAATTCAGGATTCTTGGAATATGATCTGAGAACCTCCAGACACCAATGAAGTATCCAAATGACATCATCTACAGTTATAGGCCTTAGATATTTTTTTTCTAAGATACTACTGATTTTACATTTTTAAAATGCTTATATTCAAAATTCTCCCTCTATTCTTCTTAAATCTAACTTATTCCAAACGCACATATTCAAAATAAGAAAGAAGCAAGGAAGGGGAGAGTAAGTGGTCGAAGCAGAAGGAAGAAAAGAGACACTTATATCTGCTGCTGCTGCTGCTGCTGCTAATCACTTCAGTTGTGTCCGACTCTGTGCCACCCCATAGATGACAGCCCACCAGGCTCCCCCCGTCCCTGAGATTCTCCAGGCAAGAACACTGGAGTGGGTTGCCATTTCCTTCTCCAATGCATGAAAGTGAAAAGTGAAACTGCAGTCGCTTAGTTGTGTCAGATTCCTAGCGACCCCATGGACTGCAGCCTACCAGGCTCCTCTGTCCATAGGATTTTCCAGGCAAGACTCCTGGAGTGGGGTGCCATTGTCTTCTCCAACACCTATATCTGGCTGTATACAAAAATGGAAAGCGTTAAAATAGGGGAATATAGTTTTTATTGAAAATTGACACAATTTGAAATCAGAGAATCTTTCTAGGAAACAAAACTTTTGAACGTTGTTGGAAATCTTGATTATCAGAATAATCTTGAATTATTTGAGTAAGAAAGTTATTTTAAACGCAGATTTAAATTGTTTTCCTAAATAGTGATGTAACTTGTTATATGTGATTTTATTATTTTATGTGACTTTAATTGTTACAGTATTGACTTTATTTAAGATTTTTCTCTCCATACCCACCCCGCATCCTTAGCACCTATATGTATCCCTTCCCGCAGCGCTGTGTTGTTTATTGAATTGCAAAGAAATTGTGGAAATTTGATGAGTTGTGTATAATGTTTAGTAAAGTATCAGACACATAGTAATATTGAATGATATTGAATAATTCAATAGAGGTTGACATAACTGACAGTTTTGCATTTTTTTATTTATAAGTGGCAATTTTTTCCTAAGAATTTCTGTATTCAATGTAAAATGTTGGAAAATATTAAATACATAATTCAAAAAATAATTATCCCATAGTTTAGTATAAACATTTAGTAAACCCTGGTATATTTCCTTCTTTTAAATTATGTTTTTCAAAGGTAGATTTGTATATATTTACTTGATTCTAAAATTTAAATATATTGAGTACACATTTTTGTACTCTGTCATAGTTTGTATACTATTAATTTAGAATTTTTATAGTTTAAATACTTTTTAAATGATCTCATACTTTATATAATTTGTGAATGCTTATTAACTACTAATCCTTATATATTTCTATCATATTAATATTAAGACATGGTATATTTTTAACTTTATTAAATTCTGTAAACAATTATGTTAAAAGCATCATAGCCCTACTAAATGGCCCTTTTATTAAAAAATTCTTACATAATACTCTAGTTTCCAGCAAATGTTAATCTTCTGAGCTCTGACTTCATAAAGCCAGGGTTAAATCTATCTCACTAGGAATTTTTAACATTCGTGTTGTTCATCTTATCTAATTAATTGGAGAAGACAGCTCACAAAAATATTGTGGAATTAAATAATATAGTTCATTCAAAGCATTTGCTGAATCACATAATTGATTATTTTTTAAAAATCCACCAATTTGCCATATGAACAAACTGACTAAGAAAACAAAAACTATAATAAATATTTGAAGTGTATTCTTTGGTTAATAATAATGAGTTTTAGAAAAAAATATTTTAACATCAGTTCAGTTCATTTCAGTCACTTAGTCATGTCCGACTCTTTGCAACCCCATGAATTGCAGCACGCCAGGCCTCCCTGTCCATCACCAACTCTCAGAGTTCACTCAAACTCATGTGCATTGAGTGAGTGATGCCATCCAGCCATCTCATCCTCTGTCGTCCCCTTCTCCTCCTGCCCCTAACCTTTCCCAGCATTAGAGTCTTTTCCAATGAGTCAACTCTTTGCATGAGATGGCCAAAGTATTGGAGTTTCAGCTTTAGCATCATTCCTTCCAAAGAACACCCAGGACTGATCTCCTTTAGAATGGACTGGTAGGATCTCCTCACAATCCAAGGGACTTTCAAGAATCTTCCCCAACACCACAGTTCAAAAGCATAAATTCTTCAGTGCTCAGCTTTCTTCACAGTCCAACTCTCACATCCATACATGACCACTGGAAAAACCATAACCTTGACTATACAGGCCTTTGTTGGCAAAGTAATGTCTCTGCCTTTGAATATGCTATCTAGGTTGGTCATAACTTCCTTCCAAGGAGTAAGTGTATTTTAATTTCATGGCTGCAATCACCATCTGCAGTGATATTAGAGCCCAGAAAAATAAACTCTATCATTGTTTCCCCATCTATTTGCCATGAAGTAATGGGACTGGATTTCATGATCTTCGTTTTCTGAATGTTGAGCTTTAAGCCAACTTTTTCCCTCTCCTTTTCACTTTGACCAAGTGGCTTTTTAGTTCCTCTTCACTTTCTGCCATAAGTGTCGCATCATCTGCATATCTGAGGTTACTGATATTTCTCCTGGCAATCTTGATTCCAGCTTGTGCTTCTTCCAGCCCAGCATTTCTCATGATGTACTCTGCATATAAGTTAAATAAGCAGAGTGACCATATACAGCCTTGACATACTCCTTCTCCTATTTGGAACCAGTCTGTTGTTCCATGTCCAGTTCTAACTGTTGCTTCCTTACCTGCATATAGGTTTCTCAAGAGGGAGGTCAGGTGTTCCAGTATTCCCATCTCTTTTGGAACTTTCCACAGTTTATTGTGATCCACACAGTCAAGGCTTTGGCACTGTTAATAGAGCAAAAATAGATGTTTTTCTGGAATTCTATTGCTTTTTCCATTATCCAGCGGATGTTGGCAATTTGACATATTTATTTGCAAAATTTCTGAAACTTTCTATATGTATCTTCTGTTAAATCTCCCCCATGTGCTATAACTGTTCTCTAAATTTTTAGTAATTCAGTCTTGACACCTTATTTGAAAAGTATCATTTTCACTTTCTGACTGTTATTTCACTCCTTCTCTATATGTAACATGATATCAGTGAACATTCTCAATATTACTAAGAGTACACTATAAATTCAGTTTGGGTTCCTACTTCACAAATTTAGTTGGTAGTCACTATAAGTGGAGAGGTTTATAAAATGGTTTTATTTATTCTGTTTCCAAAATAATTTTTATAGTTAAACAGACAAGAGTACTAATATACAGACAGGTGTGCACATGTGAGCGCACGTGCACGCACACACACACACACAGCACCAGGGTATTGAAATTCTCATATGGTATAAATGCAGGCAAACATGAATAATGCAAAGTCACCATCTCTGGAGCAAAATGAGCTCAGAAGATGAGAAGCCAGTTACCCCTAAGGAACAATGAACCTGCAGGTAGCCTCAAATATTTAAATTAAATCACATTCTAATATGCAATATACTCCCTGAGAGAAATAACTGAAGAGGAATTAGCTTTTCCAGTCCTCTAGGATACCATTTATTATGTACTTGAATTAACTAAAAACATACTTATGGGATTATGTATCTGTACCTATATAGAGTACACATATCAGCGTGGATGTTTTATTATGCTATTACTGTTGTAACAAATGACCACATGTTTAGTGGTTTATAAAACCCATAAATATATTATTTCGTTGTTTTATCCATCAAAAGGACAGTAGTAACCTTAATGCTGTTTACAGAGTCTCTTTTGAGGTGGAAGATGCATTTGCATGCATAACAAGAGGCAATCATTGGCAGACAGAAAGATGTGACAGGCAAAATCTTACCTACCACAGCAGAAGAATCTTCATCTTTTATATGGTTATTCAAAATATATGTTTTGAAGTGCTAAATGTATGACAGGAAACATGGTAAGGATTTTACTCTAAAGTATTTTATTTAATCTTCACAGTGTGCCTGCTAAGTAAGTATGATTACAGAAATTTCAAGATAAATTCAAAATGATTAACAAGCTTGTCCAGTAAAAGAAAATGTTCTTAAGATCAACCTGAATTTGAACCTAGAGATACCTAACACCAAAACAGACTTCTAACTACTCTGCTTTTTATTAGTGTAACAATAGATACAAGAAGACTCTTGAAGTTACTTCAGGCCTAAATATGAAGTAATGAATCAATTATTGAATTAACTTTTGAGTATGAGAATAGATTTAACAATAAATTATGTTTGGGGTGCCATGATCACAATCACACACACAGACACCAGACACACACACACACACATACATACACATACTGTTGTTGCCAAAGGTTTTATTTAAGAAAAAAATATTTTCAAAGGAACTATATAAATTCATCAGTAAATTGTTGCAATTAAATCTAATTTTTAAAGCTTTCCTCATAGCTCAGATGGTAAAGAATCTGTCTGCAATGCAGGAGACCAGGGTTCAATCCCCGGTTGAGAAGAAACTGTGGAGAAAGGAATGGCTACCCACTCCATTATACTTGCCTGGATAATCCCATGGACAGAGAAGCCTGAGGAGGAGGAGCCTGTAGGACAGAGGAGCCTACAGTCCATGGGGCTGCAAATAGTCAGACACAACTAAGCAGCTAACACATACTTCAAAGTTTTAACAAAGCAAGAATTCTTCTTGAACTTTATTTCTAATGAAGCATAAAATTCAAAAAATCTTTGTGATTTTCTACTTTTTAAAATGTATTTTTTCATTCTCTCTACCTCTATTTTGTACCTCTATTTTTGCATCAGCACATGGAAATAATAAATTTATTGTAGAAAATAGTACATTTATAGAACTTATAGAAACTGGTCTCCTAATTCATTGTTAGTGCATTTACAAAATCTTCCTTGTACTTTTAGGAGCAAGTCATTCTCTAATCATCTAATATAGCCTATACATTTTACAGAATACTCATTCGTGATCACAGAAGCTTATGCATAAGCACTAGAAAAAAAGAGAGCTTTAAATAACTTATTCTTTAAGATATTGTCGTGCTATTCATCTCATTTGATTTTACTCACTTTTATCCTTGGAAATAGCTGGGCAAATATATTCTCAATCTTGTCTACCTTTGCCCCACACTTTAAATATATAGTGCTCTTATGCCGTCAGTTACACCTTGGTGTCCTTTCAAAACACATAGCAGACCCTACAGCCTCACATATTTATGAATATATTCAAGTCTGTCATTCTTTTTATTCACAAGACAATGATGTTGCTCAAAGGAGGTGGTAACATTGCTGCTCCTTGGTTGTTATCTGTCTGGAAGTAAGCCACTCATGGAGAAGAGTTATGTTGGATTCCACTTTCTTGTCAGCTTTGTCACATCTTTTCTTCTGGCTATATATTTTGTGATTATGTTTTCATCATTTTTTGCTGATTATATTACTCAGACCTTTCTATAGTGACAGTTCCTGTTTGTTATTGATTTTAGCCATGAATCTGAGTTTTGTAATAAGTAATGACCATTTGGAAGGTGGTACTACTTACTGTTCTTCTCCAATTGTGTATAAGTCAAAAAAAAAAAAAACAATTTTCTTATAAATCAGAAGTGAATTGTATATTTCAAAATGACACCAAATTGAATACTGTGTTTATTTGGGAAAGTTTCAAAATTATGTATGTGATTTTCAGTGAATTAGTGTTAGATAGATTTTATGAATGTATTTCTTCAATCAATTTTGGTATATAAAATTAATTTTCAGTCAGCTTCTTCTAGGTGTATAATGTAGTACAGTAACAGAGAAGGAAAAGGCAACTCACTCCAGTGTTCTTGCCTGGAGAATCCCAGGGACAGAGGATCCTGGTGGGCTTCAATCTATGGGGTCTCACAGAGTTGGACATAACTGACTAAAGCGAATTAGCAGCAGCAGCAGCAGAGTACAGTAAACAGTCAGCTTACCAGCTTACAAGCAGTGAGATTGCTGAACTTGGCATTCCCATCCTATATGGCAATAATATTATACTCTCCAGAAGCTCTAATTCTTACAAATTATATCACCATTCAAAGGGACATTCAAAGGGAAGATACCAGAATTTCCCGTTAAGAGCCTCTAAAAGCCAATAGATGATTTGGAGTTGACTTTGAATAAAATGGGTATTATTTTAGAATGTTTATATCATGACATATAATTCTTAAATATGGTGCTGAGAATTTGCACTGCTATTTTATAGTCATATAATATAAAAGATGCTTTTATAATCTGCATAAATCTTAAAAATACGATGTTAAAAAATAATAAAAGAATAGCAGAAGGAAATGTCTTTTTCATGTGTCAATGGCATCTATAATTCCTTCCCAGACATAGTACTAATGTCTACCTTTTTTATTTACTTATTTACTAACTTTTGGCTATCGTTTCTGCATGCTCCTCTAGTCCTCAAACTGTAGGCATATTAAGCAGTGAGCTTTCATAGAAAGATGACACCTTAACATTTTTTTCAAAGCTGGACCCTCTTTTTTTAAATTGATACATTTCTGTGAATCTTACTTATTTAAACTATTTCAGCATTGCTACTATGTACAAAGAGAACCTTATGGTTGTAAAACCTGAGGCCTTAAAATTCTTCACTCTATTTCATTTCAGTTTTTTTCTAACAAAGTGAATGTCATTTGAGTTGATCTATTTCATATTGTTATCAGCAGTAAAAACCAGGCAATGCACACTAACACACTAGGTTTCCAATCACCACCAGAGACAGCCCAATAGGTTCTGCCTTCCAAACTAAAGAAGGAGACAGGCCTACATCATCCCAAGCAGGCCCATCCATTTCTGGCTGCCTGTCTCCCAACTACCTAGCCAATGCCACTAACTTTAGGCTATTTTTTTTTTTTCAGAGAACTTCCCTTAAAACAACCAATTTTATCTTAATTATTGTAGCTTCTGCAATGAAGAAAAATTTGGTGGAAAGTTATTTCTCTCTGATGTTCCTGGCCAGTAGTTGCTTTTCCCCACAAGACAACTGGGGGAAACAGACTCCTTCCATGTGGTATCTATACTAGTCTCTTCCTTGCTTCAACTGGCCTAGTCCTCCTTTCTCTTTAAAACTCTGAAAAACGATTACTTCTTTCAGAAAACATTATTTAAAAACTGTTCACTTTCCACCTAATATTTGATTAAGTGCTTCTTAGAGGTAAGCCTACCAGCATTTTGCAATGAAGTCTATTTAATGTGTCTATATGTCCAGCTATTCTTCCAGACTTTAAAATCCTTAAGGGGGATCATTTTATTTTTCTCACCTTTTAATCCACAGGATCAAAAATGGTACCAGGGACATAAAGAAAGTTTAGTCAATATTTGTCAACTGCTGCTGCTGCTGCTAAGTCGCTTCAGTCGTGTCTGCTCTGTGCGACCCCATAGATGATAGCCCACAGGCTCCCCTGTCCCTGGGATCCTCCAGGCAAAAACACTGGAGTGGGTTGCCATTTCCTTCTCCAATGCAGGAAAGTGAAAAGTGAAACTGAAGTCATTCAGTTATGTCCAACTCTTAGCGACTCCATAGACTGCAATCCACCAGGCTCCCCCGTCCATGGAATTTTCCAGGCAAGAATACTGGAATGGGGTGCCATTGCCTTCTTCTTGTAAAATGTTGATTAAAATCACAGTCAAACTGAAAAACCACTATTTAGCTCTGGCCACTGTGGCTGCTGAATTTGTTTGACTAATATACACAGAGATACAAAAATCCCTCTGAAAAACTTACTACCCTGTTGGTTTAAGGTTTAGCTCTGACATACAAAGAGTTAAAGTCTTGCTGGCCACTCTTTGTTGACTACATACTCTAGCAATTATTTGTTCATTGATTCTAATACAAAAGGGCTTGCTAGGTGGCACTAATGGTGAAGAACATGCCCGCCAATGCAGGAGACACAAGAGATGCAGATTCAGTTCCTGAAAGGAGAAGATTCCTTGGAGTAGGAAATGGCAACTTCCTCCAGTAATCTTGCCTGGAAAATTCCATGGACAGGGGAGCCTGACAGGCTACAGTACATGGGGCCACAAAGAGTCAGACATGACTGAATGACTGAGCACACTCACACTCTCATATAAAACTAAAAGTCTTGACTTGTGATTAATAGACAATCAAGTGCTATATGAAATACATACTTAGACATTTTAATAGGTGTTAAAATTTTCCTTTAATTTTGCCACCATTACCTCAATAAGGAATGCCATTAATGGATTGTACAAGATTGTTATTTGGTAAATTTAAAAAAATGTCAGTCACTCTTTTAATACTCGTGACTTCTTTTTACTCGGTTATCACTATAGTTTCATTGTCTATACAATATTGCATTAGTGCTAAGTCACTTTAGTCATGTCTAACTTTTTGCAACCCTATAGACTGTGGCCCTCCAGGCTCCTCTGTCCATGGGATTCTCCAGGCAAGAATATGGATTGCCATGCCCTCCTCCAGGAGATGTTCCTGACCCAGTGATAGAATCCATGTCTCTTATGTCTCCTGCATTGGAAGGCAAGTTCCTTACCACTAGCACAGCAAACATATTAATTTAGTTAGGAATTTTTTGGTTAGTAAAATGATTTTAGAAGGAGAGATTTGATGATATCTTTAAAAATTTTTAAGGCTACCTTTTTAAAACAACTAATATTACTTCTTAGAATGTAGTTCACAGAACTATTTATCATAATTAATATTTACATATTTTTAATTGCTAGTTTTTGTTTGCTTGATTCTTACCATAACACTTTCATCTAGTAACTATGCTGATTATTCAGTTCTTGCTTTGATTGTTTAAAAATTTTTACTATCATATGTATATTAAGTTGTTTGCAAAAGAATACCCTTTACAACTGTTCATAATAGGAAAAAAATAAAAGAAATTATCCTAAATACTAGCTAAAAGAAACTGATTAAATAAATCATTGCACATGAATATTATGAACTACTGTGTAGATATTTTAAGATATTTTAAGCTTTACTGTTAACACAATATCCAGGCACGCCATGAGATGAGAAGACAGCTAAACACAGAATATGACCTCAAATTACATTAAAAGGCTAAATAAACATACATAAATGCATAATTTTAGGTACATTCTTAATAAAAGCATAGAAAGGAAAGGAACAAAACTTCTCCACTTGGGTAATTCTATACTAGCAAAGAGTAAATTTTGTGCTTTATATTTTTGATATGATTTTAATATTATCTAATAACAACAGTATCAATATCAAAATAGCTAACATTTAGTGGTGGCTTACTAAATAACAAATATTTCCAAGTTCCAAATGTTAACACATTTAATTTTCATAAAAATACTGACATTTACTATCGTGTCCCTTTAACATGTAAAGAAACCAAGGTACAGGGAGATTAAGTAATGTTTCTGATTTCCAAAAAGCTAGTGTTTGAATGTGGTCCACTGGAGAAGGGAATGGCAAACCACTTCAGTATTCTGCCTTGAGAACCCCATCAATAATATAAAAAGGCAAAATGATAGGATACCAAAAGAGAAACTCCCCAGGTCAATAGGTGCCCAATATGCTACTGGAGATCAGTGGAGAATTAACTCCAGAAAGAATGAAGGGATGGAGGCAAAGCAAAAACAAAACCCAGCTGTGGATGTCACTGGTGATAGAAGCAAGGTCCGATGCTGTAAAGAGCAATATTGCATAAGAACCTGGAATATCAGGTCCATGAATCAAGGCAAATTGGAAGTGGTCAAACAAGAGATGGCAAGGGTGAACGTTGACATTCTAGGAATCAGTGAACTAAAATGGACTGGAATGGGTGAATTTAACTCAGATGACTATTATATCTACTACTGTGGGCAGGAATCTCTCAGAAGAAATGGAGTAGCCATTATGGTCAACAAAAGAGTCTGAAATACAGTACTTGGATGCAATCTCAAAAACGACAGAATGATCTCTGTTCGTTTCCAAGGCAAACCATTCAATATCATGNGAGTGAAAAAGTTGGCTTAAAGCTCAACATTCAGAAAATGAAGATCATGGCATCCAGTCCCATCACTTCATGCGAAATAGATGAGGAAACAGTGGAAACAGTTTCAGACTTTATTTTGGGGGGGCTCCAAAATCACTGCAGATGGTGACTGCAGCCATGAAATTAAAAGATGCCTACTCCTTGGAAGAAAAGTTATGACCAACCTAGATAGTATATTCAAAAGCAGAGATATTACTTTGCCGACTAAGGTCTGTCTAGTCAAGGCTATGATTTTTCCTGTGGTCATGTATGGATGTGAGAGTTAGACTATAAAGAAGGATGAGCACTGAAGAATTGATGCTTTTGAACTGTGGTGTTGGAGAAGACTCTTGAGAGTCCCTTGGACTGCAAGGAGATCCGGAGATCCAACCAGTCCCTTCTGAAGGAGATCAGCCCTGGGATTTCTTTGGAAATAATGATGCTAAAGCTGAAGCTCCAGTACTTTGGCCACCTCATGAGAAGAGCTGACTCATTGGAAAAGACTCTGATGCTGGAAGGGATTGGGGGCAGGAGGAGAAGGGGACGACCGAGGATGAGATGGCTGAATGACATCACTGATTTGATGGGCATGAGTCTGAGTGAACTCCGGGAGTTGGTGATGGACAGGGAGGCCTGGCCTGCTGTGATTCATGGGGTCGCAAGGAGTCAGCCACGACTGAGCAACTGAATTGAACTGAACTGAGTGTTTGAAAAGGATGTGAACCCAAGAGGTATGGACTGGAATTTTCTTAATTACTACATTTCATATGGTACCTGTATGATTATAATGCTTGAATACATTACAAAAATGTCAGGAAACAGCATTAATCTCACGTTTTAAAAAGTAACACCATATAATTGGGCTGCAATCATGTGATTATTATTTGTCTCACTTGGTTTAAACATAACTTTGTGCCAATTCTTGACAAAGATAGCATTTAATTGGAATCATTTTTAATTCAATTTCTTTTGCTCCTGTTGGTGGCTCAGAGGTTAAAGCGTCTGCCTCCAATGCGGGAGACCCGGGTTCGATCCCTGGGTCGGGAAGATCCCCTGGAGAAGGAAATGGCAACCCACTCCAGTATTCTTGCTTGGAAAATCTCATGGACTGAGGAGTCTGGTGGGCTGCAGTCCATGGGGTCACAAAGAGTCGGACACGACTGAGTGACTTTACTTACTTACTTTGCTCCTGTTAGCTAGCCTACTACTTATGCAAATACCTTATTAATACATGTAAAAAATGTTACTATTTGGTTTCATAGTACTTTCTCATCAAAATTACAGTATTTTAGATGTAGATTGCCACAAGAATCACTTCTTCCAACGTATCTACTTTAAATAGTATTTTATCATGTTCCAAATGTTATCATACTGCCTTGTTTAATAAGGCAATATCCATACAAATATTTCTAAGGTTTGGGAATTGTCTCCAAATTCCCTCACTTTACCTTTTAAATTTTGTTTCCCCACTGTAGCCTCCCTGCTACAGCAAGATTCACTTCACTGATTTTGCTACACATCACTTGCTCATCTCCACCTGAGTCTAATTCAACAAATAGATGGTAATTGTGAGATAGTGCTAGACACAAGTGTGCATGTGATTTTTGCCTATTTGATATTATTATCTTTTTCTTTAAGAGCCAGCTAGTTCCCTTCCAAATTTCTCCAAGATTTTTTGTTTGTTTTTAATCAGATGTTTCTAACTATCACACTCTGTTTCTTCTTGCCTCTGGCCTTCATAAATGTGGTTTTCACCTTGTATATTTGCACTTGTTTGCACTCTGCTTTGTGAACATGTGGAGCAAGCTGAGAAGTTCATGATCTTTTTGTACCACTAGTTCATAAGTTTGTAAAAAGTAAAGACTTTATCTTACGTATTTCAAACATGACTCTTGCACATGGTTCCAAACACTGGACAATGAGTAAATTGTAGTTGACTATGACTGAAATGGGGTAAATAAAAAATACAATGAGCAATAGAGAAAAATACACAAAAACCCGAGAGGGAAACAAAAAAAACAATAACACTCAAAACAGAAAAGTAGATTACAGGGCATGGATGATACAATCGTGAAAATACATTGTCCATACTCATACCTAAGTTGGGTTAAGCATGAATTGTGAAGAGAGTTTCACCCTGCATGGTTATTAGCCACAAAATTTTTAGAGATACTCACTCTTATTTCACATAGATAACAAGTTACTTAAACTAACATAGATCCCAATTCCCAAGGTCTAAAAAAAGGAATGGAATCCTACACATAATTTTTTCATTATTCTCAAAGAAATATGAAACCATTTAAATTGTACTTGAAAATACTTCTGAGCTGAATAAAATTATGTGGTGCCAAAGTTAAGCTAAGATACACTTAAAATTTAATTTAGATGCTAATTTAATAACTCAGCACATCATCCTGAGTCTTACTGATTTATTTCATTATCAAAACCCCATAGGATGCTCTATAACCAAGTAAACAAATTTTAGGAATTATTTAAAACATCTAAGAAAACTAGAAGAATCTGTCATATCTAGACAGTTCATTTTTGCTACAGTGTTTATACAAACTTTACTATTGCATGTTGTATTAATAAAACAACAGATATAAAGCACTTTGGAGATAGATTTATAGTACAATGATTCAACTTTGCATTAAAATACTGACAGAAACTGTATAATGTACAAAAAATAGTTTGTTGAAAACCTAAGAACAGAGAACAGTTGGATAAAATAAGCATTACACATTTAAATGAATTTGAGTTTTTATATCACTCTTATACTAGAAACCATATAAGGATCAGCTTCTTACTCAAGTTTACCTGGATATGCCACTCCTATTAGATATGCTTTAATAACATCAAAACTAACATTTTGAAAATGAATGATTATCTAATTAATCATAACATTGACCTCATTATGGATTTGCTATTTTAATTAATTTAATGATCATTCTTCCTTGCAGCCAAGCCATAAATCTAGAATTCACGAAAACCTTTACCATTATTATTCATTATAATTATTTTTCTTGTTTTCCTTTAAATATTCTAAAGAATTTATTTTGAGTTCAGTTCAGTTCAGTCTCTCAGACATGTCTGACTCTTTGTGATCCCATGGACTGTAGCATACCTGCTTCCCTGTCTATCACCAACTCCCGGAGCCTGCTCAATCTCATTTCCATCATGTCAATGATGCCATCCAGCCATCTCATCCTTTGTTGTCCTTGTCTCCACCTGCCTTCAATCTTTCCCAGCATCAGGGTCTTTTCCAATGAGTCAGTTCTTCACATCAGGTGGCCTAAGCATTGGAGCTTCAGCTTCAGCATCAGTCCTTTCAATTAATATTCAGGACTGATTTCCTTTAGGATTGACTGGTTTGATCTCCTTGTAGTCCAAGGGATTCTCAAGAGTCTTCTCCAACACCATAGGTCAAAAGCATCAACTCTTTGGCACTTAGTTTCCTTTAGGGGCCAACTCTCACATAGTTCATCAGGCACTCTGTATATCAGATCTAGTCCCTTAAATCTGTTTCTCACTTCCACTGTATAGTCATAAAGGATTTATCTAGATCATACTTGAATGGTCTAGTGGTTTTCTCCATTTTCTTCAATTTGTCTGAATTTGGCAATAAGGAGTTCATAATCTGAGCCACAGTCAGCTCCTGGTCTTGTTTTCACTGACTATATAGAGCTTCTTCATCTTTGGCTGAAAAGAATATAATCAATCTGATTTCAGTGTTGACCATCTGGTAATGTTCATGTGTAGAGTCTTCTTTTGTGTTGTTGGAAGAGGGTGTTTGCTATGACCAGTGCCTTCTCTTGTCAGAACTCTATTAACCTTTGCCCTGCTTCATTCTGTATTCCAAGGCCAAATTTGCCTGTTACTCCAGGTGTTTCTTGACTTCCTACTTTGGCATTCTAGTCCCCTATAATGAAAAGGACATCTTTTTGGGGTGTTGGTTCTAGAAGGTCTTGTAGCTTTTCATAGAACTGTTCAACATCAGCTTCTTCAGTGTTACTGGTTGGGGCCTAGACTTGGATTACTGTGATAATGAATGGTTTGCCTTGGAAACAAACAGAGATCATTCTGTCGTTTTTGAGATTGCATCCAAGTACTACATTTCAGACTCTTTTGTTGACCATGATGGCTACTCCATTTCTTCTAAGGGATTCCTGCCCACAGTAGTAGATATAATGGTCATGAGTTAAATTCATCCATTCCAGTCCATCTTAGTTCGCTGATTCCTAGAATGACGATGTGTTCATTCTTGTCATCTCCTGTTTGACCAATTCCAATTTGCCTTGATTCATGGACCTAACATTCTAGGTTTCTATGCAATATTTCTCTTTATAGCATTGAACCTTGCTTCTACCACCTGTCCCATCCACAACTGGGTGTTGTTTTTGCTTTAGCTCCATCCCATCATTCTTTCTGGAGTTATTTCTCCACTGATCTCCAGTAGCATATTGGGCACATACCGGCAAGGGGAGTTCATCTTTCAGTATCTTATAATTTTGCATTTTCATACTGTTGATGGGGTTCTCAAGGCCATAAGACTGAAGTGGTTTGCCATTCCCTTCTCCAGGGAGCACATTCTGTCAGATGGACAGGGAGGCATGGTGTGCTGAGATTCATAGGGTCGCAAAGAGTTGGACACAACTGAGCGACTGAACTGATTGAACTCTCATATCCATACATGACTACCAGAAAAGCCATAGTTTTGACTATACAGACTTTTGTCAGCAAATTAATGTCTCTGCTTTTTAATATGCTGTTTAGGAGGGTCATAGCTTTTCTTCCAAGAAGCAAGCATCTTTTAATTTCATGGCTTCAGTCACCATCTGCAGTGATTTTGGAGCCCAAAAAATAAAGGCCATCAGTGTTTCCATTGTTTCTCCATCTATTTGCCATGAAGTGACAGGACCAGATCCCATGATTTTAGTTTTTTGAATGTTGTGTTTTAAGCCAACTTCTTCATTCTCTTCTTCTACTTTCATCAAGAGGCTCTTTAGTTCCTCTTCGCTTTCTACCATAATGGTGGTGTCTTCTGCATATCTGTGGTTATTGATATTTCTCCTAGCAATCTAGATTTAGCTTATATTGAGTATTAAATCAGAAATTATAACTTACAAAATGGACTATATTCTCAAAGCCACTCTCATGCAAACTGAAAATTGTACCAAACTAAGCCATGATGTCAGGGCCTTCCTGGTTGGCTCAGTGGTAAAGAATCCATCTGTAATGAAGGAGATGAGGGTTCGATTCCCGAATTGGGAAGATCCCTTAAAAAAGCACAGGGCAACTCACTCCAGTATTCTTGCCTAGAGAATCCAACGGATAGAGAAGCCAAGTGGGCTGCAGTTCATAATGTCACAGAGAGTTGGGCATGACTAGTCACTTAGCACACACAAACCATGATATCACAGACCATCTGAGGTCAAATTCCCTTTAGACCAGTTTGTTCAGAAATACATGTATAACTTTAGACCACAAACGACCTGAATTAATAGAAACCCAGTATAGATTTACATATTTTAATGTAAACATTTATTTTTCCTGAAATTTGCCTTGTTCATCAATCCTGAGTAATCCTTGTTAAGACTAAACACCCAAATCTAAAATCCCTGGTGTATTTTCCCCAACTCTCCTCTTTGGAAAAATTTTACAGTTCTTTTTTTTACAGTAACTTTGCTGAAACAGATTGAAAGATTAATCTTAATTATAACTATGTTTATTTTAGTCTTTAATTAGTTTTGTTCCAGTTCTAGAAATTCTTTTTTCTTTTTATAATTTTTTTTCTTTTTATGATAAAATTATTTATCTGATCATATATTTCTGAGTCTACTAATCACAGTTGTTTTAAACTTAAACTGCATGTCTGATACTTTCAAAACCTGAATTATCTGTGGATTTATTTTTATTTTATGTATTTTTATCTTTAGACCTTTATTCTTGAGACCCTTGGTAATTTTTTATTAGATGTAACAGATTTTGCATAAATCTGTGACAGAAAATTTTGGAGATTTTGAATCTCTTCCAAGAGAGTTCAACCAAAAAGACACAGTAAGAAGATAATTTCAACTTAATTAGATATCTAGATTTTTGTTTGTAGATTTTGAAAGACTGTATCGACTTTCATTTTATTCTTACTCTTAGAATGTATCCTTCCAGTCTTTCAACTGAGAACTTGGAGTTTAGCAATTACTCTCCTTTATAGCAGATCTATACCTCCATTTTTTTTGTCTGAAAACATGGGCAAACATCAGGAGATGGTGAGAGACAGAGAGGCCTGGTGTTCTTCAGTACATGGGTTCACAAAGAGTTGGACATAACTGGGTGACTGAACAACAGCAATAATCTAGAATTTTACTCTGTTTCAATGACATCTCTCTTAACATTTTTCTCTGAAGAGCTTCATAAATCAGCAAATACTTGAGAAAGTCACTAGAACCAACACTGAGAAGCTCAACATGAAGCACTAAAGCAGGTTGTTCTCAAATGCTCACCAGAAGCTGCAGCAATTCTAAGTTATATTAAATTTCTTGAGTAGAAAATCACATCACTGAAGAAGAGAAGGAAGTAAAGGAGTGAGAACAATGATCCAACCCATGAGAGAAATAGGTATGTACTAATTTTAGTAATGCAATTCAAGATTAGAGAAAAGGATATTATTAGAGAAAGCACATGCTGTATCCTCATGTATCCCTAAGGTAAGTGGTTTCTGTTTTTCTAATCTCTGTGCCAAATGCAATCTCTTTAGTTTTTTCCAGAAATGAGGAAGACTACATACTTTGATTAATAAGAATTTGAAATTATTCTACTTTATATCCACGTTTTGATGGAGTCGATATGTTAAATGTCAACTCACAGAATAAGAGGATGTTTGTTCTTCATGGATGTTTGTTCTTACACTAAGCTAATGGCCAAACTCAGGTCCACACCTGGGATCTCATTTTCCAAAGATGCATGCCTATGTTAGTGAATCAGAACAGAAAAGTCTTTCCGTAGACCACTCATTAGCCTCCCCTTCTTAATGAGAAATACAATTCAATAACTTTCCACTTTTTACTCTTCTAGATTTTCTGCCTGTCAAGATAGGTATGCATCATGTCTTCAATTCACTGGATAATTTCCATAAATCCCTAATCTGATTGGTACACAATGGTGACACAATGAATTTCCTAGAATTAGTGTCAAACCATAGTCAGTGTTCAGTAGTCCTTGAAGAGTTTGATTATTTTATTTTACCACTTTATAGTCACCCTGGTAATAGGCTATAAGTCCCTTTATAGAAGTATAGGAGAAAGATATACTGTGTAAAATTTTGGCAGTCCTTCATTAAGAAACCTTTTATTAAAGGCTTCTCCTTTATTAACAGGAATTCTGTAAACTGGCTCAAGTCTAGGAACTAATTAAGTAGGCTATGATTCTCTGCTTTCATGATTCAAGTTGGACTTTTGTTCACTTGTTCTAGAATTTTTTATGCTCATACAGATCGTGTAAGAATTCTAGGAACACCTTGATTAAATAGACAACACCATAGGTCTCTGCAAGTCAAACTATTCTGATTACTGGTTTAATTCTGCTATCCATTATGGCAACCTTGCCACCTTGCCTTTGGGACTAAGTGCTGACACTTGACCCCTGATACCAGGAATCCAATTATCCCTAGATTTACCAGTTCAGTGGCAGCAGAGCCCAACATAATTTCTTGCCTTTAGATGAGTGATCAAAGAGCTTTTCAAGGATGCTGGAGCTCCCTCATAAAAGTATTCCTCATAGTCTTGATAAAACATGTGTCCTCTAGTCCCTCTCAGTATACATAACAGGTCTTAAATAATCCTTTCTAACATTCTAATCTATCTAAATCTTTGGATTTCTTCCACTATAGTATGTATATTGTGACACTTCTGATAATTAAAAATCATTTAGGGTAAGTCAGTTTTTGGTCCATGTTAAAGTCAATCAACTAAACAAACTTTTAGATCCTTTATTGATCACCCAATTTGTATCATTAAATCCAGAATCTTTGCTTAGTGGGGCCAAGTCAATAAATTTAGCCTAACTCAACCTTATGTTTCTTATACTTAATATCTATTTCCATACATAGTCCAAAGATTTTCATTTCTGTAAACTGGAGAACTCACATAGTGTTTTGTATTATAGCACACTTCTTCATGTGTCACATGTTGTACCCCACCTTTAGGAAACCACTGGGACTCATGTAAGTCTAGATACAAAGAGGAGTGGGAAAATGGGTCCTGAAAAGAATCAACTATGTCTTGGAAGTCAATGACCTCAGGAGAGGCATTATACTTTATTCAGAAGAAGTAGAATGAATCTCCTCATTCAGAGACAGTACAGCTGTGTCTGTTAACAAATGTTCATCAGAATTTGGGGCTTAATGTCCCCAGTACATCAGGATCTCCTAATATGTCCCCATTCCAATTTTCAGGATCTTGTTCTTTTCCAATCAATGTATTCAATTTGGCAATAGATATCCATTAGGTTAGATACTAAATTTCAGTAGTAATTAAGCTATTTGATGAATTTGATTCTGGGTTTGAGTTTCAGCATCTTGGTTCTGAATGTTCTGGATGTAATAATTTCTTTTTAATAAGAAATACTAAAATGGCATAAAAGAGAGAAAAATTTGAGGAAAAACTGAGACACAAAGAAGATCTAAACTCACTGATTTTGAAAAATCTTCTCCAGGTAACAACGACAACAACAAAATGAGAGAGAGACAATAAGAGATTTAGTGTCAAGGTACCATATTCTAGAGAAAGGACCAAAAGTGTGACCATAAAATCTTCTGCAGAAACTTCATAAGATCAAAAGTTTAAAGCCAAAATATTGAATCACACACAAGGCTCTTTATAAGAGAAAAAGGGTAAACCTCTTTAAACCTATTAATCAAACCATGGGACTCTAGAAGTCTTGAGAATACTATTACTGATTTATCTCAATAGAAGGACAAGGTAAATAAAGGATTATATTGTAACAATCAGTGGAAGTGACTTTCATCTAATTGAATGAAAGCTAGTAAAACCCATGGAAGGTCCAAAATGCAGAAATACTGCCAATTGGGCTGAAAAGGACAGAAAGAGTACAAACTAAAAAACATCCAAAATTCTACTAACAAGAGAAAGTTGATAAAATTATTCAGCAGCAAAACTGTAACATCTTTCATGAAAAAGAAAGAATGAATGAGAGAATAGGAACATGATTCTGGAAACTGGATCCTAGGATCACTGTGAACTAGAAAATTTAAAAAAAAATGACAACAACAACAACTTTTTTCAGGTTAGAGCTCAGAGTTAGAGTTCAGAACTTCAATGACTCATGATGTTTTTACCTTCTATTTGTCACCCTTTGAATTGGATTTAGAATGTTCTTTTCCTAGACTTGTTTCATCATTGTATGTTAGGTTTATTGAGAGGCAATTATTTTGCCTTTTTAGTTTTACAGGTCACTGATGGAGAACTTTTGCTGCAGGATCAGTACTTGATAGATTACATCCTAAAGCCTCATCTGTACCTGTATCTGGTTTATATGATGAAATCATGCATATTGAGCAGACATTGAAATAGCATGAAACTTTGAGAAACTTCTGATAGGGTGACTAGTAGGAGGGATGTGCATCTCTGGGGATCAAAAGGAATATTGTGAAAGACTGATGATGAAACTGAGGTCTGATACTTTGTACACCTGATGTAAAGAGCTGAGTCATTGGAAAAGACCCTGATTCTGGAAAGACTGAAGGCAAAAGAATAGGACAGCAGAGGATGAGATAGCTGGATGGCATCATAAACTCATGAATTTGAGTTAACACTGGAAGATAATGAAGGACAGGACAGTCCACAGGGTGATACAGAGTAGCTCACGATAGTGACTGAACAACAACAACGATGATCTCTTTGGTTATTCAGCATCGTTTTGTTATTATTATTTTTTTACTGAAATTTCATTATGTACATGTTAATACATTTATTTATATAAAGTTTACCATATATAAGAACATATTTATAATTTCTTGTAGAATTTTCATGAAGGAAAATGTTAATTTTTTTAAAACCTTCCAGGGAAAACTTATTTGTCCTCATCTTTCTTACATAACATTTTCTCAGAAGATTAGTTTTGATTTTTGAATATGTAGAAATATGACTTGTTATCAGGATTATTTTATAGAAGTAATTGCTTACCATGAAGAAAAATAATAGTGATATCTAGAAAATCAAGTAAAATAATAAAAAATGACAATGCAATAATTTACCAGCATTCCTTCTAAATTAGGTTATTGCTATCTTTGTTTTACACTCACTGGCAGTCAGTTACTGGAATGACATTTAAAAACTGCCTTTTTTTTGTGTGTGTGTGTGCAAATGCTTGTATTGAGCACAGAAAGTGTACATACCTAACCTGTTCCCATGAAAATTTCTTCAGGCTGTGATTTGATGAGCTTATGATTCTTTTAGCTGCCTTGTTCCAAATGCAACTTAGAGTTATAAACACATTTTGCATTCATCTGTTAGGTTCTTAACATTTCTGTCCTTTATCATGCCCATCCTTCCAAGCAATCTTCCCTTGATATCTCCAGTTTTCTTGAAGAGATCTCTAATCTTTCCCATTCTTTTGTTTTCCTCTACTTCTTTGCATTGTTTATTGAAGATGGCCTTCATGTCTCTCCTTGCTATTTTCTGGACCTCTCCATTCGTTGAGTATATCTTTCCCTTTCTCCCTGCTTTTTGCTTCTCTTCTTTCTGCAATTATTTGTAAAGGCTCCTCAGACAACAATTTTGCCTTCTTGCATTTCTATTGCTTTGGAATGGTCTTGATCCCTGTCTCCTGTACAGTGTCACAAACCTCCATCCATAGTTCTTCAGACACTCTGTCTACCAGATCTAATCCTTTGAATCTATTTCTCACTTCCACTGTATAATTGTAAGAGATTTGATTTAGGTCATACATGAATGGCTGAGTGGTTTTCCCTAGTTTCTTTAATTTAAACCTCCTTTGGCAATAAGGAACTCACGATCTGAGCCACAGTCAGCTCCCAGTCTTGGTTTTGCTGAGTGTATAGAGCTTCTCCAACTTCTGCTGCAAAGAATATAATCAATCTGATTTTGGTATTAACATCTGGTGATGTCCACGTGTACAGTCTTCTCTTATGTTGTTTAAAGAGGGTGATTGCTATGACCAGTGTGTTCTCTTGACAAAATTCTATTAGCTTTTTCCCTGCTTCATTTTGTACTCTAAGGTCAAAATTGCCTGTTATTCCAGGTATCTCATGTCTTTCTACTTTTTTATTCCAATCCTCTATGATAAAAAGGATATCTTCTTTTGGTGTTAGTTCTTGAAGGTCTTGTATGTCTTTGTAGAACCATTCGATTTTAGCTGCTTTGGCATCAGTGGTTGGGGCATAGACTTTGATTACTGTGATATTGCATGATTTGCTTTGGAAATGAACCAAGATCATTCTGTCATTTTTAAGATTGCACCCAAGTACTGCACTTCAGACTCTTGTTGAGTTTGAGGGCTATTTCATTTCTTCCAAAGGATTCTTGCCTCACAGTAGTAAACATAATGTTATCTGAATTAAATTCATTCATTTCTTTTCTGTTTTATTTTAATGTTCATTATTGCCATCTCCATCTCCTGTTTGACTACATCAAATGTACCTTTTTAATGGACTTGATATTCCAGATTCCTATGCAATATTGTTCTTTATAGCATTAATGTTACTTTTACCACCAGACACATCTACAACTAAGCATTATTTCCTTTTTGTCTAGCCACTTCATTCTTTCTGGAGCTATTAGTTATTGCTCTCTGCTATTTATTCCCCAGTAGCAGATTGTCCTGGGGGGACTATCTTCTGTTGTCATTTTTTTTTTTTTTTTGCCTTTTCATACTCTTCATATGGTTCTGATGGCAAGAACACTGGAGTGGTTTGCTATTCCATCCTCTGGCGGACTATCTTTTGTTAGAACTCTCCACTATGACGCATCTGTCTTGGGTGACCCTCTACAGCATGACACAGCTTCATTGAGTTATGCAAGTTTCTTTGCCATGACAAAGCTGTGACTCATGACTGGGAAAGAGATTGTGGTGTCATAAAATAATAACAAAGAAACTCCCAAATTTTGATGTGGCATTATGTACCTTAAAAAGAAATCTTACATCAGCAATATTCACATATATTTAAACTTTTCTTTTTAACTTCAAAAAATTAATAGAAGTGGAAGACATGAAGTGACACTACTAAAATTTTTGATGTCTTTGAGCACTGCTCCTTAATTATAATACTGGCAATAATAGAATGAGCATGTGATTTTAGAAAGACTCTGGATCGTATGCTGAATATATTCAAAGATTCCACAGAAACTACAGTCAATGACTCAACTCTCCATGGACTCAAATCTAAGTTCCAAGATTCTAAGTAGAATTTATGCTCAGTGCTATCTTCCAGAAGGAATAGGAACTCTATATCTAAAGAACATACACTATAGGAGATTTAAGTCTATATTGGATTATCTTCATGGATGAGAAAAATTAAAAACAAACTATAGATAATTACATAGGCTTCATTTATTACAAAATCAAGAAATATATGGGCTTCTTAATTAGATAAAATATTCTAAAAATAAAATAAGCATGTTAAGAAAACAAATTAGTAAAAATTCACAAAAAGTAGAAAATTTCAATAAAATATATTTGTAAATAGCTTGAAAATGACAATTAATATATTGAACTTTGGGGGAATCTAAAGTAAGAATTATCTAAAATCCAAATTTTATGCATCTTAATATCCTCCTCAATAGTTCTCAAAGAGTGGATATTCAATCAAAATAAACTGGTTAGCTAAATAACCAGTTCTTCTTTTCACATTTTGGTATTATATTTTATTTTATTCCTTTATAATGCAACCAGGGGTGATTCTGTCCCCTAGTGGATATTTTGTCCTCTAGTGGATATTTTGTCCCTTAGCAGATATTTGGAAATGTGTGGAGACAGTTTTGAATGTTATTAATGGACAAGAGCTACTGTTATTTAATAGAGACCAAGAATGCTGCACACAGAGGAACCAGAGACCAAATTGCCAACATCTGTTGGATCATCAAAAAAGCAAGACATTTCCAGAAAAAAAAAAAAAAATCTATTTCTGGTTTATTGACTAGGCCAAGGCCATTGACTGTGTGCATCACAATACACTGTGGAAAATTCTGAAAGAGATGGGAATACCAGACCACCTGACCTGCCTCTTGAGAAATCTGTATGCAGATCAACAAGCAACAGTTAGAACTGAACATGGAACAACAGACTGGTTCCAAATAAGAAAAGGAGTATGTCAAGGCTGGTGAGTATTGTCACCTTGCTTATTTAACTTATACTCAGAGGACATCATGAGAAAGACTGGGCTGGATAAAGCACAAGCTGGAATCAAGATTGCTGGGAGAAATATCAATAACCTGAGATAAGCTGACACCACCCTTATGGCAGAAAGTGAAGAACTAAAGAGTCTCTTGATGAAAGTGAAAGAGGAGAGTGAAAAAGTTAGCTTAAAGATAAACATTCAGAAAACTAAGATCATGGCACCTGGTCCCATCACTTCAAGGCAGTGGAGAGAGTGGCTGACTTTATTTTTCAGGGCTCCAAAATCACTGCAGATGGTGATTGCTGGCATGAAATTAAAAGACGCAGTGTTTTATAGTTTTCTATATATAGGTCTTTAGTTTCTTTCATTTCAGTTAAGTCGCTCAGTCGTGTCTGACTCTTTGCACTCATGAATCCCAGCATGCCAGGCCTCCCTGTCCATCACCAACTCCCAGAGTTCACTCAGACTCACGTCCATTGAGTCCGTGATGCCATCCAGCCATCTCATCCTCTGTCGTCCCCTTATCCTCCTGCCCCCAATCCCTCCCAGCATCAGCGGCTTTTCCAATGAGTCAACTCTTCACATGAGGTGGCCAAAGTACTGGAGCTTCAGTTTTAGCATCATTCCTTCCAAAGAAATCCCAGGGTTGATCTCCTTCAGAATGGACTGATTGTATCTCTTTGCAGTCCAAGGGACTCTCAAGAGTTTTCTCCAACACCACAGTTCAAAAGCATCAATTCTTTGGTGCTCAGACTTCTTCACAGTTTCTTTAGGTAGATATATCCCTAAGTATTTTATTCTTTTCATTGCAATGGTGAAAAGAATGGTTTCCTTAATTTCTCTTTCTACTTTCTCATTATTAGTATATAGGAATGCAAGAGATTTCTGTGTGTTGATTTTATATTCTGCAACTTTCCTGTATTCATTGATTAGCCCTAGTTATTTTCTGGTGGAGTCTTTAGGGTTTTCTATGTAGAGGATCATGTTATCTGCAAACAGTGAGAGTTTACTTCTTCTTTTTAACTTGGATTCCTTTTATTTCTTTTTTCTGCTCTGATTGCTGTGGCCAAAACTTCCAAAACTATGTAGAATAGTAGTGGTGAAAGTGGCGCCCTTGTCTTGTTCCTGACTTTAGGGGAAATGCTTTCAATTTTTCACCATAGAGGATAATGCTTGCTATGGGTTTGTCATATATAGCTTTTATTATGTTGAGATATGTTCCTTCTATTTCTGCTTTCTGGAGAGTTTTGTTTTGTTTTGTTTTGTTTTATAATAAATGGATGTTGAATTTTGTCAAAGGCTTTCTCTGCATCTATTGAGATAATCATATGGCTTTTATTTTTCCATTTGTTTATGTGGTGTGTTACATTGAATGATTTGTGGATATTGAAGAATCCTTACATCCCTGATTGGATTCCTTTTATTTCTTTTTTCTGCTCTGATTGCTGTGGCCAAAACTTCCAAAACTATGTAGAATAGTAGTGGTGAAAGTGGCGCCCTTGTCTTGTTCCTGACTTTAGGGGAAATGCTTTCAATTTTTCACCATAGAGGATAATGCTTGCTATGGGTTTGTCATATATAGCTTTTATTATGTTGAGATATGTTCCTTCTATTTCTGCTTTCTGGAGAGTTTTGTTTTGTTTTGTTTTTTTTATAATAAATGGATGTTGAATTTTGTCAAAGGCTTTCTCTGCATCTATTGAGATAATCATATGGCTTTTATTTTTCCATTTGTTTATGTGGTGTGTTACATTGATTGATTTGTGGATATTGAAGAATCCTTACATCCCTGGGATAAAGCCCACTTAGTCATGGTATATGATCTTTTTAATGTGTTGTTGGATTCTGATTTCTAGAATTTCATTAAAGATTTTTGCATCTATGTTCATCAGTGATATTGGCCTGTAATTTTCTTTTTTTGTGGCATCTTTGTCAGGTTTTGGTATTAGGGTGATGATGGCCTCATAGAATGAGTTTGGAAGTTTACCTTACTCTGTAATTTTCTGAAAGAGTTTGAGTAGGATAAGTGTTAGCTATTCTCTAAATTTTTGGTAGAATTTAACTGTGAAGCCTGGGCTTTTGTTTGCTGGAAGATTTCTGATTACAGTTTCAATTTCTGTGCTTGTGATGAGTCTGTAAGATTTTCTATTTCTTCCTGGTTCAGTTTTGGAAAGTTGTACTTTTCTAAGAATTTGTCCATTTTATTGGCATATAATTGCTGATAGTAGTCTCTTATGATCCTTTGTATTTCTGTGTTGTCTGTTGTGATCTCTCCATTTTCATTTCTAATTTTATTGATTTGATTTTTCTCCCTTTGTTTCTTGATGAGTCTGTCTAATGATTTGTCAATTTTATTTATCCTTTCAAAGAACCAGCTTTTGGCTTTGTTGATTTTTTTTTATGCTCTCTTTTGTTTCTTTTGCATTTATTTCTGCCCTAATTTTTAAGATTTATTTCCCTCTACTAACCCTGGGGTTCTCCATTTATGCCTTTTCTAGTTGCTTTAGGTATAGAGTTAGGTTGTTTATTTGACTTTTTTCTTGTTTCTTGAGTTACACCTGTATTGCTATGAACCTTCCCCTTAGCACTGCTTTTATAGTGTCCAACAGGTTTTAGGTTGTTGTGTTTTCATTTTCATTCATTTCTATGCATATTTTGATTTCTATCTACCTAAAGAAACTAAAGACCTATATATAGAAAACTATAAAACACTGGTGAAAGAAATCAAAGAGGACACTAATAGATGGAGAAATACCATTTCATGGATTGGAAGAATCAATATAGTGAAAATGAGTATACTATCCAAAGCAATCTATAGATTCAATGCAATCCCTATCAAGCTACCAATGGTATTTTTCACAGAACTAGAACAAATAATTTCACAATTTTTATGGAAATACAAAAAACCTCAAATAGCCAAAGCAATCTTGAGAAAGAAGAATGGAACTGGAGGAATCAACCTGCCTGACTTCAGGCTCTACTACAAAGCCACAGTCATCAAGACAGTATGGAACTGGTACAAAGACAGAAATGTAGATCAATGGAACAAAATAGAAAGCCCAGAGAAAAATCCACTCACATATGGACACCTTATCTTTGAGAAATGAGGCAAGAATATACAATGGTGAAAAGACAGTATCTTTAACAAGTGGTGCTGGGAAAACTGGTCAACCACTTGTAAAAGAATGAAAGTAGAATACTTTCTAACACCATACACAAAAATAAACTCAAAATGGATTAAAGATCTAAATATAAGACCAGAAACTATAATACTCCTAGAGGAGAACATAGGTAAGACACTCTGTGACATAAGTCATGATCCACCTCCCAGAATACTGGAAATAAAAGCAAAAATAAACAAATGGGACATAATTAAAAATTAAAAGCTTCTGCACAACAAAGGAAACTATAAGCAAGGTGAAAAGACAGCCTTCAGAATGGGAGAAAATAATAGCAAATGAAGAAACTGACAAACGACTAATATAAATATACAAGCAACACTTGCAGCTCAATTACAAAAAAATAAACAACCCAATCAAAAAATGAGCCAAAGAACTAAATAGACATTTCTCCAAAGAAGACATAAGGATGGCTAACAAGCACATGAAAAAATGTTCAACATCACTCATTACCAGAGAAATGTAAATCAAAACCACAATGAGGTACCATTTCATGCCAGTCAGAATGGCTGTGATCCAAAAGTCTGCAAGCAATAAATGCTAGAGAGGGTGTGGAGAAAAGGGAACCCTCTTACACTGTTGGTGGGAATGTAATCTAGTAAGCCACTATAGAGAACAGTGTGGAGATTCCTTAGAAAACTGGAAATAGAACTGCCTTATGACGCAGCAATCTCACTGCTGGGCATACACACCGAGAAAACCAGAATTGAAAGAGACACGTGTACCCCAATGTTCATCGCAGCACAGTTTATAATAGCCAGGACACGGAAGCAACCTAGATGTCCATCAGCAGATGAATGGATAAGAAAGCTGTGGTAGATATACACAATGGAGGATTACTCAGCCATTAAAAAGAATACATTTGAATCAGTTCTAATGAGGTGGATGAAACTGAAGCCGATTATACAGAGTGAAGTAAGCCAGAAAGAAAAACACCAATACAGTATAATAATACATATATATGGAATTTACAAAGACGATAATGATAACACTGTATGCAAGAGAGCAAAAGAGACACAGATGTATAGAACAGAATTTTTGACTCTATGGGAGAGGGAGAGGGTGGGATGATTTGGGAGAATGGCATTGAAATATGTATAATATCATATAAGAAACGAATCGCCAGTCCAGGTTCGGTACAGGATATCGGATTCTTGGGGCTGGTGCACTGGGATGACCCAGAGGGATGGTATGGGGACGGGGGTTCAGGATGGGAACACGTGTACACCCATGGTGGATTCATGTTGATGTATGGCAAGTTCAGTTCAGTTCAGTCGCGCAGTTGTGTCCGATTCTTTGCGACCCCATGAATCGCAGCACGCCAGGCCTCCCTGTCCATCACCAACTCCCGGAGTTCACCCAGACTCACATCCATTGAGTCTGTGATGCCATCAGCCATCTCATCCTCGGTCGTCCCTTTCTCCTCCTGCCCCCAATCCCTCTCAGCATCAGGGTCTTTTCCAATGAGTCAACTCTTCGCATAAGGTGCCCAAAGTACTGGAGCTTCAGTTTTAGCATCATTCCTTCCAAAGAAATCCCAGGGTTGATCTCCTTCAGAATGGACTGGTTGGATCTCCTTGCAGTCCAACGGACTCTCAAGAGTCTTCTCCAACAGCACAGTTCAAAAGCATCAATTCTTCTGCACTCAGCCTTCTTCACAGTCCAACTCTCACATCCATACATGACCACAGGAAAAACCATAGCCTTGACTAGACGGACCTTAGTCGGCAAAGTAATGTCTCTGCTTTTGAATATACTATCTAGGTTGGTCATAACTTTTCTTCCAAGGAGTAAGCGCCTTTTAATTTCATGGCTGCAGTCACCATCTGCAGTGATTTTGGAGCCCAAAAAAACAAAGTCTGACACTGTTTCTACTGTTTCCCCATCTATTTCCCATGAAGTGATGGGGCCAGATGCCATGATCTTCGTTTTCTGAATGTTGAGCTTTAAGCCAACTTTTTCACTCTCCTCTTTCACTTTCAACAAGAGGCTTTTTAGCTCCTCCTCACTTTCTGCCATAAGGGTGGTGTCATCTGCAAGACAAATACAGTATTGTAAAGTAGTTTGCCTCCAATTAAAATAAATAAATTTAAATTAAAAAAAAAAAGACTCTTACTCCTTTGAAGGAAAGTATGACCAACCTAGACAGTGTATTAAAAAGCCAAGACATTACTTTGCCAACAAAGGTCCGTCTAGTCAAAGCTATGGTTTTTCCAGTAATCATGTATGGATGTGAGAGTTGGACTGTAAAAAAAGTTGAACACTGAAGAATTGATGCTTTTGAACTGTGGTGTTGGAGAAGACTCTTGAGAGTCCCTTGGACTACAAGGAGATCCAAACAGTCCATCTTAAAGGAGATCGTCCTGGGTGTTCACTGGAAGGACTGATGTTGAAGCTGAAACTCCAGTACTTTAGCCACCTGATGCAAAGAGCTGACTCTTTGGAAAAGACCCTAATGCTAGGAAAGATTGAAGGCAGGAGGAGAAGAGGATGACAGAGCATGAGATGCTGATGGCATCACAGACTCAAAGGACGTGGGTTTGCGTAGACTCTGGCAGTTGGGGATGGACAGGGAGGCCTGGCGTGCTGTGGTTCATGTAGTCACAAAGAGTCGAACATGACTGAGCAACTGATCTGAACTGAAATGAAGGAATGCTTTGACACATTCTACAATGCATAGAATTCTCCTTTACCTCTAAATAGTTTTGGTCACAAATGTAGTAGTGTTGTGATTGAGAACTTGTCTTAAAGAAAGCAAAGAGTGAAATTATTTAATTGTTTGTAAAACATAAGTGGAATTGATGCAAAATATTTATTAGATCATGATAAACGAGCATTTGGTTCATCAGGGATTCTTTCCTTGTATTAAACAGACAGATTTATATCAACAGTGCTTGATTTCCTCAACTGTTCCTGAATCTATTCTGTTGTAGACATAACATTTCAAAAAAAAAAAAAAAAACTATTAAAAGTAAGGATGATGAAATGTAGTGGAAATGGAGAACACACTGGTAAATCCTCTAATTCTAGAATGACAAAACAGTTCTGATTGCCCTGATGAGGGATTAATTGAAAATGATTTGAGTAGAAAAATCAGATAATTTATTGATATTAATATGGTAATATGAATAATTTGGTATTCATGGCAGTAATTTGAGTGCTGTGGCTTTTATGCTGCAATTTTCCCATTAGAGTCTGAATCTAAAATTTAAAATGATTTATAATGTTGTAAGAACTCAAGACTACAAGACACAAGGCTACAAACTATTCTAAGGAGTCTTTTTAGCAATTCCAAATAAAATTAGACTCAGCAAGATCAAAGCAAGAGTTTTGATTAGAATTATAAATAGCCTAACACAAAGTCCTTTGCTTTGAAAGAGTTGCATAGTGATATACATCCTTGAAACTCTTCTACTCTGTTACATTTGTGATACATAAGAGAAGTCTCAATAGTAGTATGTGTGCTTCAGTCATCTGAGAGCCAAATTCAAAATACAGATTTAAACAGCCATTTCTTTATACTTGTCATTTCTTTCAATTTTAAAGGAAGAAACATTAAGAATATATATAGGTTTCTTTTTCAGTCACAAGATAAGAAATGGATTATTAGATTGCTGACATTTAAATGTGAAATTAAGTTATCATAAGTCAAAGATTTGTCACTAATTACTTTATCCCCAGTTCTCAGCATAGTGCCTGGCACAAATAATAGTGCTGAATAAATATTTAAATGAATAAGGATGGTCATACCCATTGGTATGCTGATTGTGATGACTCATCTGCAACTGGTCATTTTACATGTAATACATTTAGAAGGTTTTTTTTTTTTTTTTTTTAATTATCCACTATAGCTTAAGCAGCTTGTGCTTTCCTCCTTGATTTAGTGTATGCCAAAGTTGGCATTGATTATCTGGTTGGCTCATTTATTCCATACTTTTTTTTTTTTTTTTTATGTGCAAGGTGTGCCAAATTGTAATAGACACTGAACAATTTTATATATACATAACACACACACACACACACACACACACACACACATGCTGCTGTTTGACTCTTTGCAACCCCATGGACTGTAGCCCGCCAGGCTCCTCTGTTCGTGGAATTCTCCAGGCAAGAATACTGGAGTGGGTTGTCATTTCCTTCTCCAGGGGATGTTTCTGACCCAGAATCAAACCATGTTTGATTGACAGGTGGATTCTTTACTAACTGCACCACCTGGGAAGCCATATGTGTGTGTGTGTATATTTCTGGGTTAAATGATCATTTATTTTATATAATTTGTAGAACACCTGGAATGTTTCTAATACTCATGAACATGAATATGAGTAGAATAATTCTGACACAAAAGGCTCATTTGTGTAATCAGTGTCAGAGTGTTTCAAGTATTTTTACTATTTCATCTGTAAAATTCCACTGTATAGTTCTTGGGACCAAACATCCAAATTGAAAGTGAAAATATCCTAGGGTCTTATGAAGACTACCTTTTGGAGTGACTGACTGCTCTAGAAAGAAGACAGGATAAAAAACATTATGACTGAAAACCATACCATTTACTATAGACTTATCAGTATGTTTAAGATAAATGTGAAAAGGATAAAATGGCTGACACAGGCAGAAGGTTTGTAATTCTTCCTGCTATTATCTCCTAACATTTGAGAAAGGGAGGAAATAGAGAAAATACACTGAGATTCCATGACTTTCCTTATACCCTACTTTCAGGAAGGAACTTAGACAACACTAAATCACACTAGGACTTTGTTTGAAGAATATAATAATGTTCTCTCTCCAGATCAGAAACTTCATTGATATTTGTTTCTAATATCCTAATTGGAATGGGAAAATAATCAGCTGAAGACCATAACTGAGGAACAATTGAAATATTTGTGCATCACAAAGACATGGCACACAGAGCATATACTGCAACTTACAGAACACAAAAGATTAACTTTGCATGCCATGATATACCAAAGGAGAGATGGTTCATGGTGTTTCAATACCAGAATTAAAGATGAGCTGGTACAGCCACCGCCAAGATTGATACAAGAGATCTGCAACAGAAATGTTCTATCATTGGTAGGGCTGAGGTGTCTATAAGCTTTTCTGGAACCACAGACACAGATGAAATAGTTTGGTTAATTTTAAGTGTTTTGTACCTTGTTCCTCTTTTGATCTTGTCTTCTATAAATAGTCTATTGTGTATTTAGGGGCAAAAAAGTGATGGAGAGGAGAATTTCTTTATTTTCCAATGCCTAAGAAGAGACTCAAATTAATGGTAATAGGAAAGAAGCTTGGGTAATTGTATTAATATCTTCATCATCCCCACACCCCAATCACAAATTATCATCTATATCTCTCATTCATGCTTCAAAAGTTCTTGGAAGTATTTTGACCCCTTGAAATCATGGGA
Organism: Aepyceros melampus; assembly: GCA_006408695.1. Classification (NCBI taxonomy): domain Eukaryota; kingdom Metazoa; phylum Chordata; class Mammalia; order Artiodactyla; family Bovidae; genus Aepyceros; species Aepyceros melampus. The sequence goes on from SJXQ01006571.1 coordinate 122,175, forward strand.
TAAAACTATGTTAATATAAACTTAGATAAACATGATATTAAAATTGGTTAACTTTGGAGATGCCATAAGCGTCCTACTAACTCCTAGAATATGGATGTGTAAATGAAAGGGGATTCAAAGGTCACAATATAAAAAAGAATGTTTTGCACAAGTTGAAAGGGCAGCTTCTCTCTTTAAGTTGGCCACAATGACTTGAAATCTGCAAGCAGCTACTTGGAAGAAAATTTTCCTATGCAAAAAAAAAAAAAAAGAAAAGAAACTAAGAAAAAGATATATAAAAGGAGAGAAAACTCTTTTGAACTGGACTGGGCTTTGGGCCAGTAAAAAAAAAAGGCAGTTCAAGGAATTTTCTAGGCAAGTGAAAGAAAGTGAAGTCGCTCAGTTGTGTCTGACTCTTTGTGACCCTGTGGACTGTAGCATACCAGACTTCTCCATCCATGGGATTATCCAGGTAAGAATACTGGAGTGGGCTGCCTTTTCCTTCTCCAGGGGATCTTCCTGACCCAGGGATCGAACCTGGGTCTCCCACATTACAGGTAGATGCTGTAACCTCTGAACCACCAGGGAAGTTTCTAGGCAAGAGATCCAGGCAAAGAGAAACAATCTTTATTAAGAATATCAGGTGGCTTTAAGGAGTGCAGTTTGACCTTGAAGTGTAGAAGATAGGCCCAGGAAGAATTCCAGAGTGGCTTTTGTTTCGTCAGTCACCAACAGAAAAAACAGGATGATGTTAAGTTCAACTGGGGTTGGATACAAAGGTGAATTCATTAGATAAAAGTTGACACCCCTGATCAGTGTGCAGTAGAGTCAAGTTAAAAAATGGAACATGATCATGCATTTTTAACTTCTTTGTACCTCCTAGTGTAGGAGAAGAGTTTTGCTCTCTGATCTACTTGTTTTTTCTAGAAACACTGCCAATGAAATATATTGAATATAAGGTAATAATGAAAAGGCTCTAGTCCCATTTAAGATTACTACTTTGAAAAGATAGACTCCCAAGCTCCTGGGAAGTAACAGTAGACAACTACTAGGGCTAGACCCACACAACCTTAATATATTGCTTATTATGATTCAAGCACTGTATTAAGTGCTTAATTTTATTTAATCATAACTCTACAGAGAGGTGTATATCTATTTAATATATGAAAGAAATAAGGCATTAAGCAATGAAGTATACCAAAATATCAAATATTTTAATAGCAAAGATCAGAATGAAAACTAAGTAAATCTCTTTCCAGAGTCCATATTCTTAGATTATATATTATATTGTATATTGGTTAACCATGCAATTTATAAGTCACTCAGGTTTGCTTTGGTATAGAAACCACCAAGGGACTAGATGCATACCTTTGTGAATAATATTTAGTACATTTTGTGTACTTAGACCCTCAACTTCACCCATAAGCTCTCAACAGAGAATTTGGAGGATAAAAATAAGCAGGAAGTAAATACAATGTTACATAAAAAAAATAAAAACATTAATAAAGCAATGCCAGTATAGTATTGATAACTTGGTTTTTAAAAAATCCTTATTAGTCCCATACATGTGAAAACATACAAAGTATAGAAAAAAGGTGTTTAAATGCAGACTCTCAAACCATTCCTTCCCTTTACTGGGTGACATTCCTGGGGAAAAAAAAAAAGAAAGGCAAATAACCTCATGTGAGAATCTCCTTGTAAATATGCTGAAGTCAGACCTTCTGGTGTTTTGTACTCAGGTCTTAACTTATAAACATGACTGAGTGATCTCACAGAGAGATCAACTCCACTGAAAGATAAGTTTAATGTTACTTCTGTTTCCCATAGAAACAAGAGACATGGCTCACCACACAGGTCCACAGGAGAAACCAGGTTTGGATCACAGGGCAAAAGCAGAAGTGAGGGAAGACATGTCTTCATTGGGAAAGACAAAGCAAGACAGAGAAAATAGTTTAGGATTGGGCAGCTTGAATAATGTTGACTGGCTTTGGGCTATATGGGTGGTCTCTAGCTTCTAGTTCTCTGGGACAATTAAGGCAGAAGGACACCGCCTGCTGGGGTGTATAAACCAGCTAGAGGAGGGAGGGATTTGGATTGGTTACTCTGCATATCAAAGGTTTGCTCCAGGCCAAATCTCTTGCTATCTCTAAGAATAGGCTAGCCCAGGAGGAATAGTCTTCCCAGACAGATTTTTTTTTTTTTTTAAGATGTCAAAACACCATAATATACAAGGTGGGACATATATATATATGCAGTATACCAGGCAAATAAATAATGTTTTCTAGCAGGGGAGTCCTTGTCTAAGGCATGCTTTTAGCAGAATCTATCAGATTTGTCTATGATTGCCTATGCAGGGGTCAACAAACCATGACCCATGAGTTAAAAATATTTTGACATTTCCTAAGTATTGGAATGGAGAAGGCAATGGCACTCCACTCCAGTACTATTGCCTGGAAAATTCCATGGATGGAGGAGCCTGGTAGGCTGCAGTCCATGGGGTCGCTAAGAGTCAGACACGACTGAGCAATTTCAGTTTCACTTTTCACTTTCATGCACTGGAGAAGGAAATGGCAACCTACTCCAGTGTTCTTGCCTGGAGGATCCCAGGGACGGGGGAGCTTGGTGGGCTGCAGTCTATGGGGTCGCACAGAGTCGGACACAACTGAAGCGACTTAGCAGCAGCAGCAGCAACAGCAAGTATTGTAAAGGACTTCCCTGGTGGCTCAGACGGTAAAGTGCCTGTCTACAATGCTAGAGACTCAGGTTCGATCCCTGGGTCGGGAAGATACCATGGAGAAGGAAATAGCAATCCACTCCAGTACTATTGTCTGGAAAATCCCATGGACAGAGGAGCCTGGTAGGCTACAGTCCATGGGGTTGCAAAGAGTTGGACACAACTGAGTGACTTCACTTTCACTTTCAAGTATTATAAAAATAGAATACGAAGATTAACAGAGAATAAAAGTGGCCCACAAAGCCTAAAATATTTACTGTCTGGCCCTTGGCAGAAAACAAATTTGCCAACCCTGACTTATTGTAACCAAATAACAAATCTGTGGATTTACAGGGAAAAAAAATATGTTTGCTAGAGACACTAATGTTAGGAAATAAAACTGTTCTGCTACATTAGGAGGCACAGAACCCTTAAAAATGCATGATTATGTTACATTTTTCAACTTAACTACACACACTGGTCAAGGCTTTCAAGTTTTACTCATTAAATTCACCTGTGGCTTAATGTGGAAAATGTCACCAAACCAATGTACCTATCAGAATATAAAATGGAGATATGTCATTACCAAAACAACTCTTTTCTGTGCAACTGATGCAAGGTCATATGGAGCTTATGTTGATATGAGCCACAGAATGCCCTAATGTGGCCAAAAAAAAAAAAAACAAAAAACAAAAAAAAAACAACCTGGGATCTGAAGCCACCCTTTGCTTTGTAGGTGTTTACAATTAATTCATCTTTGATGATGTTAGTAAAATATAGTGGTTAAGATCCTTGATTTGTTAATCCTCTAATGATCTGATCTTCAGTGTTAATTCACACATAGTTTCTGTTCAATCATTTTCATGTATAAAAATGTAATGTTGATGTTTTTATAGAAACACTAATGAGTGAAAAAGGAAACTGCAAACCTGTGTATTTAGGATTATATTATGGACTGAATGTTCATGAAATCCTCAAATGTATATACCAAAACCCTGATCCCTATTGTGATTGTATTGGAGGTGGGAACTTTGGGAGGTAATTGGGTTTAGAAAAGGTCAGGAGAGTGAGATACACACAAAGGGATTCCTGAACTCATAACAGGAGACACCAGAGGGAAGCCTCTCTCTCTCCACTGTGTGAGGACACCTAAAAAGATGGCTCTGCAACCTTAAAAGAGAGTTTTCACCAGAATCTGACCATGCTGAAACCCTGATCTTGGACTTTCAGCCTTCAGAACCTTGAGAAAATAAATTTATGTTGTTTAAGCCACAGGGTCTTCAGTATTTTATTATGACAGACCAAGCTAAGACAGATTCCACCTAGAATAGTCTCACTAGGATAAGGACATGGTAAAATTGCTAAGCCAGTGCTAATGCAGGGATATTACATAATGATGATGTTAACTAGAATTACATCTGCCAAATGAACACTGAACAGATGAATATAGATTCTGTACACATTGCAATAATTGGTATTATTTTTCCTGTGATTTCACATGGAACGCAGCTGTTAGGTACTCAGTGTCTGAAATCAGTCTAATAGGCAGTAAGCCATCAGCTTTAGGTGTCAAAGAATGAGATGTCACGGTTATGTCCATTTCATCTTGAAAAATTTTTTGTATGTAGACTGTGCTATTGAGGATTGTTTCTTTTTTAAATAGTGAGGACAGGTAACCACCATGTACTCTAAGCTCCTTATAATTTTCTTGAAACAGTATCAATGGATTCTTAATACTGGCTGGCATTTCCTGTATGATTGTTCATAGCCTCCTATAAATATAATATTTAAAGTATTTGTTTTAATCTCATTGTTAATTGATGTTCTACTCTAGTCATCAAGTAATCAGTCTCTTCTTTCAGGATGCTGATGAAGCGATCATAATCTATTACTCTGTCCACTTCTTTAAATTTTGTTTTTTCTTCTTTATAAATTGTTTGATTCATTCAAACATTATTTATAGGGCTTTCACTAAAATTACCTAAATTGTTCAGATTTGTTTTTTTTAATTGGTTTTTAAAAAATATAATGAGGCATTACATAACACATTACTATATGGAAAATAGGTAATCAATAAGGACTTACTGTATAGCACAAGGCACTCTTAATGCTCTGTAATAATCTATATGGGAAATGAATTTGAGAAAGAATAGATATATGCATATGTGTAACTGAATCACTTTGCTGAATACCTGAAAATAACACAGCATTGAAAATCAACTGTTCTCCAATATAAAATAAAAAACTTTTAAATAAGTAAATGTAATGATACAAGATCAGTATTTAAGATCTGGCAGCATTCTATCTCTTTCAGATCCATATTATAGTAATGTACAATCTGAAGAATATAATCCACAAATATGTGATTTTGAAACCTGAAAATAGACCTTGTTGGAGAATATTCAATCTGGACATGGTAATTTCTAATGAGATATAGGAAAAAGTCATCAGCCTCACCATGTAAAAATTTTAATTTCCAGGACCAAAAGCATCATATATGACTTGTGACATTTTAAATTGCAATCACTTCTTTTCTAGGGTACTGATTGCTCTTCAGAATGAGACAACTGTGACACTGATGTGTTTGTAAAGCTGGTATTTGTTGTTATTTGACCATCAGTGTAGAAATATGCATTTTTGGAATGGCAACATAATTTATTTTTCTTGCCTTTTATTATTTATGTATTTATTTTTGTGTACATATGTAGTAATATTTGAGTAAGTCAAGTAATATAATTTTTTAGCAAAATATACATGCTTTTCTTAAATTCATATTGCATGTTTTCAATAAAATTTTCAGTGATTTATTTTAAAGGAGTACTACATAATTGTTTATTTGTATCACAATGGATTTCCAAGTGTTCAGATGATTAAATGAGTTGCCTCTTGAGGAACAGTAAAAAAATGAAACACTGTTGTGCTGCTTCATTAGATTCCTAACCAAATAATGAAGGAAAAATATTTGAAACAGTCAGAGTTCAGCTTATTAAAACTATGCAAGTCAACCTAAGACAAATGAATGCAATAAAAAATTATATATCTGTAGCATTTTTCATCTTTAATATAGTTAGAATTGCAAAGTCTGTTTGTTAAAAATGTTGATTTTCATTAAATATTTTTTGACTTTAGGGCAGGTAGTCTTAGGCTTAGTTTTAATTTCTAGCTTTTATCTTTTTTAATTTATTTAATGTCCAATGCATAGGCATATTAATTATAAATTTACACTTTCACATTTTCAATATATATTTACTAAAAATTATTGTGAGTCAGGATATTTGGTTTGATAATCACATAAAAAACTGATATTAATAAACCACCTATGATATGCTAAACCCTGTTGAAATATTTTACAGGTGTTAACACATTCACTTGTTCCAACAGAGGTAAATGGTACTATAAACATATTTAAAGATAAGGAAGCTGATTATTGGAAAAGTTAAATTATTTTTCCAAGGACCCTGTGAGAAATTAGCAGAGATAAACCCACACATGTTAGAATGTTGCTTTTGACCGGTGAGCAAAACCCACTTATTTAAAGATGGCTTCTTAGCAGAATATACAAGATATGCCTACAAAACCCTGGTGCCTCAATCAACTCTGGTGACGAGGGCTTTCAGAGAGGTCATAACTGAACAAAATGAATGATTAGAAGTTTGCCAAAGTAAGAAAGAAACTGGACTACTCTAGACAGGAAAGATACAACACATGAAAATTGAAGGCCACATGAAACAACTGGGCTTAATTAGGAAGGGTGGCAATTATGTGGCAACAGTCATGTGACTAGTGTTGAGAGTGTGGGTGGGAGACATCCGGAAGTTCAGTCATTTGTGTTAATGATGCAGTCGTGGTCATATTTGCAGTCTTTCTCAGACACTAAGCTTTAAGGGTCTTGATGGCAGGGACTATTTCTGTATCATTACTCTACTCTCAGCATCTACCTCAATGTTGCCTGCTTCTCAAGCAATAAATATTTAATGGATGAATGACAGATGGAGACATGGCTTGATGGATGCATTGGATTTAGACTCCATAAGACCAAAAACTTTCTTTGAGGTCCTTTTAAAGGTTCACTGTTTATAAAGAGGGTGACAAGGTTGCATTCTTTTATTTGTTTTTTAGCAACATAATTCTGGGAGTAGTTTTGAAGGAGTCTTTGGAAGTAGCCTCTCATGGAAATAAATGTTAATTTATATATAAATGTATGCTTCTACAATACTTCTGCTATGAGTGAACCTTGAGAACTCTCTGTTTCCTCGTCCATAAAATGATGGGATAAGACCATTAGGTAATCCTGCTCAGCAAGTGTGTAACTTGAGTTAGAGCCTGAGAACATGGATTTTACTGTATTGAGATTTACGCAATAGGCAAGACTTGCTTGGCAGAGCATGCATGGCTGGAGCCTGGGAACCACAGGGAGATCAAGCAGGGACCATTTATGATAAAAACTACAAAAGAAACTTTAGAATGGTAACACATGACTTATCCCAGGTTGGGTGCAGGGAAAGGATGACTTTAGTACTTGGGATAAGTCTTATCAAAGAATTTTCCTGAGAAAAGTACCACTATCTAAAATGTTCAAAAACAGTTTCCATACTCTGGGCCATAGGTCTCCTTAGTCTAGCAATTTATTGATATATTGCATAAAAATCCTACTTTGTCCAGCTGGCAAATTTGGTCCATTCCAGCTCACAACTCTTTTAACAATTGCTAAAGAAACTAGGGCCTCTAAAACGTGATAAACTAACAATGGGAGAAGAATTACAAATGGTTTCAACTAAGTGAGTTTTAAGATCATGATTTTTTCTTTTAACAATTCAAAGCAGAAATTGTTTTCCAAAAATAAATTATTCTTTAATAAAACAATGTTTTAAAATAGTTAATTCCCTGCTATGCTTTATATGCAAAAACTAAAAAGAAATGATACAAATGAATTTATTTACAAAATAGAAACAGATTTACAGATGTAGAGAAAGAATTTAAAGTTATGGGGGAAGGATAGGGGTAAGAGATAGTTATGGAGTTTGGGATTGACACTTACACACTGGTACATTTAAAATAGTTAACCAATAAGGAAAGCACATGGAACTCTGCTCAATGTTTATGTGCAGCCTGGATGAAAGTATAGTTTAGGAGAGAATGGGTACATGTACATGTACAGCTGAATCCCTTTGTTGTCCACCTGAAACTATCAAAACAATGTTGATCAGCTATACTCCAATATAAGATAAAAAGTTAAATAATAAAATAGTTAATATAATAAAAATAAATTAATGAGCAAAATTGATAATAATTCTAGAATAATAATTTATATTATCCACACAGACAACCTATAAATAGGCAGTCTTAAATTCCTCTTTTTATTGTGTAAAAGATGAAACTGAATGGAGCAGGAAGTTTTAAGTGATTTATCCCAAGCTACAAAATCCTAACACAATTTGGAACTAAATATACAATTTATCTCAAAGGACCAGATTTCTTTTTTTTTTTTTTTGTCTGTTAACTTTGACTTCTATCCCTCATCAATACCTACTTTAAATGTTAGTTTTCTCCAGGCATTATGATACTTAGTATGTGAAGTCTTTGACACTGCTCACAGAACCAACAGCTGGCATTCTCTGGGCTTGATACATTTCAGCAGTTGCTTTCAGAAATAGTGAAGCCACACTTTCCCCCTCTACTTCTGTGCTTCTTGAGAACTCTTGATGTCATGCTGTCTTTTCTGCAAAAGCTGCTATGCATCTTTTCATAAATAATGTATTTTTGGTAAGGCTTCAACTTCTTTTGTTTCTTCTCTTTCCCCACTGACACCTGGTAGTGTTTTGTTTACTTCCATTTTGTTTTCCAAGAAGGTATTTTCACGTTGGTGATGAGAACATTATTACTTCCTCATACCCATGCATTTCAAATTAGTGTATTTAGCACACCATTAGTTTTTCACTTGAAGTGAACAAATTGATTTTTCTTGCCCTTATTTTTCCTTTCATGGACCTGTGCTAGTACAGTGCTGTGGCCATATTTTCTTTGCAGTCTTTCCTCATGTAATTTGAAAATGAGACCAAATATTTAGAGACCATAACATATCTTGCAAATGAGATGTGTCATAATGGTGGCTTGGATTAGCTGCTCGAGAGTTCAGAGGGGTGGGGGATAACTTGAACCTGAGGTGTGCAGGAAAAGCATTGGAAAGGAACATTTTAGATCAGTTTTTAATAAAATTATGGTTGTGCTATTAACTTAGGGAATAGTGGGGTGGTTAATAAGTTACAGAGTCTGAAGAAGTCATATTATTTTGGTTCCCCAGGACCTGAGGAATCTCTGATAGAGTGCTAAGATGCATTAAATGCACAATAAATATTTGCTGATTAGATGAATCTGCTAGTACAGTTTGATGTATTTCTCTTTTCATGGAGCAGAAAATGTAATTGCTCTTTGGGAAACAATGGCTCAGATGACCACTGTTACTGAGTGATGGGAATGAAGATAAGAAAAAGTCATCTTTTAACAAAAGGTTATGAAAGTCAGTATATAATGAATGGGATATACTAACCCAGAAATGCTTCTCTTTCAGGAATGATCTGTAATAAATAGTTAACTTTTTTAGTCGTTATTTGCTATTTGTTAGATATTGTGTGAAGTTGTTCATATGCATTTCCCCATTAATGTTCATAACCATCTTATATGGTACTACCAGACACCCTAATCTACAAATGAAGGCAAGCAGGTGTAGTGAGGCAAAGACACACAAACTTGATCTATGTCAGAAGTGTATTCAAAGTTCACTCTTTTAAAATAAAAATTATTTTTATTGTCTTTTTTCATTATTTTTTTAAATTTTGTATTGGAGTATAGCTGAGTAACAACAGTGTGATAGTTTCAGGTGGACAGCAAAGGGACTCAGCCATACACATACATGTATCCATTCTCCCTCAAACTCCACTCACATCCAGGCTGCCACAGACTATTGAGAAGGGTTCTCTGTGCTATAAACTAGGTCCTTAACTCAACCTTCACTTTTAATCCCAGAAATACTACACTTTGAAGAAGATAGTGTCTGAAATATAGCAAGATAGAAACAACAATAAAAGCTTCCTTATTTTTATTTTGTTCCTGCTCACCTAGAAAGCATCAAAGAGCCTGCATTTTCTATTTTCAGTCATTTTATCCTGTGTGGCTCTTTGAGATCCCAGGGACTGCAGCATGCCAGGCTTCCCTGTCCTTCACTCTCTTTGCTCAAACTCATGTTCATTGAGTCAGTGACGCCATCCAACGATCGCATCCTCTGTCACCTCCTTTTCCTCTTGCCTTTATTCTTTCTCAGCATCAGAAGCTTTTCCAATGAGTCAGCTCTTTGTATCAGATGGCCAAATTATTAGAAGTTTAGCTTCAGCATCAGTACTTCCAATTTATTCAGGGTTGATTTCCTTTAGCATTAACTGGTTTGATCTCCTTGCAGTCCAAGGGACTCTCAAGAGTCTTCTCCAACACCATAGTTCAAAAGCATCAATTGTTGGGCACTCAGCCTTCTTTATGGTCCAATTCTCACATCCCTACATGACTACTGGAAAAACCATAACTTTGACTATATGTACCTTTGTCATCAAAGTGATGTCTCTGCTTTTTAATACACTGTCTAGGTTTATCATAGGTTTTCTTTCAAGGAACAAACATCTTTTAATTTCATGGCTGCAATCACCATCTGCAATGATTTTAAAGCCCAAGAAAATAAAGCCTGTATTTAGCAGAGACAAACAATGGAAATTTGCAAGTCAAGTTCCCAAGAACATTTATTAAGGCAAGTGTGAAAGGGAAACTTTATTTTGATCTTAGAAATCCTGACCTAGTTTTGTCAGTGGGAATGTTTCCATTTTATTCAGGAGCATATAATAATCTATGTCACCCTATGAAGCCCATAGATTAACAGAAAAATAATTAGAAATATCCTATCTCTTTTGCTTATTATAGCAAGGAGACATAAGAAAGCCTTCCTAAGTCACCAATACAAAGAAATAGAGGAAAACAAAAGAATGAGAAAGATCTCTTCAAGAAAATTAGAGATACCAAAGGAACATTTCATGCAAAGATGGGCTCAATAAAGGATAGAAATGATATGGACCTAGCAAAAACAGAAGATACTAAGAAGAGGTGGCAAGAATACACAGAACTATACAAAAAGATCTTAATAACCCAGATAACCACATGTCAATCCTAAAGGAAATCAGTCTTGAACATTCCTTAGAAGGACTGATGCTTAGGCTGAAACTCCAATACTTTGGCCACCTGATGGAAAGAACTGACTCATCGGAAAAGAGTCTGATGCTGGGAAAGATTGAAGGTGGGAGGAGAAGGGGATGGGGATGAGACAGTTGGACAGCATCACTGCCTTGATAGACATGTGTTTGAGTAAACTCCAGAGTTGGTGATGAGCAGAGAAGCCTGCCGTGCTGCAGTCCATGGGGTTATAAAGTGTCAGACTGAACTGTACTGAACCATGATATTGTGATCATTGACCTAGGGCCAGACATCTTGGTGTGCTAAGTCAAGTGGGCTTTAGGAAGCATCCCTACAAACAAAGCTAGTGGAGGTGATGGAATTCCAGCTGAGCTATTTCAAATCCTAAAAGATGATGCTGTGAAAGTGCTACAATCAATGTAACAGCAAATATGGATAACTCAGTAGTAATCACAGGACTCTAAAGGATCAATTTTTACTCCAATCCCAAAGAAAGGCAGTGCCAAAGAATGTTCAGACTACCACAGAACCACACTCATTTCACATGCTAGCAAAGTAATGCTCAAAATTTCTCCAAGCTAGGCTTCAACAGTACGTGAACTGAGAACTTCCAGATGTTCAAGCTGGATTTAGAAAAGGCCAGAAATACAATTGCCGAAATCAGTTGGATCATATAAAAAGCAAGAAAGTTCCAAAAGAACATCTACTTCTGCTTCATTGAATACGCCAAAGCCTTTGACTGTGAATCACAACAAACTGAAAAATCCTTGAAGAGAGGGGAATATCAGACCACCTCACCTGTCTCCTGAGAAATCTGTGTGCTGGTCAAGAAGCAACAGTTAGAATCGCACATGGAACAATGGACTGGTTCAAAATTGGGAAAAGAGTATATCAAGACTGCATATTGTCATCTTGCTTATTTAACTTATACAGAGTGCATCATGTGAAATACTGGGCTGGATGAGCACAAGCTGGAATCAAGATTGCTGGGAGAAATATCAATAACATGTGAAATGCAAATGGCACCAACCTTATGGCAGAAAGCAAAGAGGAACTAAAAATGAAAAAAGCTAGAATGAAAAGCTTGCTTAAAACTCGACATTCAAAAAACTAAGATCATGGCATCCAGTCCCATCACTTCATGGCAAATAGATAGGGAAACAGTGGAAACAGTTGCAGACTTTAGTTTTGGGGGCTCCAAAATCACTGCAGATGCTGACTGAAGCCATGAAATTAAAAGATGCTTGCTCCTTGGAAGAAAACCTATACCAAACCTGACAACATTATTAAAAACCAGAGATACCACTTTGCCGACAAAGGTCCATAAAGTTAAAGGTATGGTTTTTCCAGTAGTCATGTATGGATGTGGAACTATAAAGAGTTGACTATAAAGAAGCCAACTTGAGTTCCAAAGAATTGATGCTTTTGAACTGTGGTGTTGGAGGAGACTCTTGAGAGTCCCTTGGGCTGCAAGGAGATCCAACCAGTTCATCCTAAAGGAGATCAGTCCTGGGTGTTCACTGGAAGGACTGATGTTGAAGCTGAAACTCCAATACATTGGCCGCCTGATGCCGAGAGCTGACTCATTTGAAAAGACCCTGATGCTGGGAAAGATTGAGGACAGGAAGAGAAAGGGGTAACAGAGATTAAGATGGTTGGATGGCATCACCAATTCAATGGACATGAGTTTGAGTAAGCTCTGGGAGATGGTGAAGGACAGGGAGGACTAACGTGCTGCATTCAATGGAGTTGCAAAGTCAGACACAACAGAGCGACTAAACAATATTTTATTATCAGTAAACATTCATCTTGATGTTGATCACTATTGTGACTTTTAAATTCTACTCCTAAACACTGTCAATTACATTATCAAGTCATATGTTCAATTTTTATTTTGGTGGTAAGCACAAGTAATATTTCTAACTACATATTTTTTTGTCATCAAAAATTTAGTTTCTTTCGATCTTGGCTATTTGGGCTGTAGGTATATGCCTAGACAGGGCTACAAAGGTACAATTTTTTTTCTTTTCTTTTTTTTTTTAATTTGTATTGTTATTCACCTTTGACCACATACATATATGTGTGTGTGTGTGTGTGTGTGTGTGTGTGTGTGTGTGAGATGTCGCTCAGTCGAGTCAGACTCTTTGTGACCCCATGGACTGTAGTCTGTCAGGCTCCTCTGTCTATGGGATTCTCCAGGCAAGAATACTGGAGTGGGTTTCCATTTCCTTCACCAGGAGATCTTCCCAACCCAGGGATCAAACCCAGGTCTCCTGCATTGCAGGTAGACGCTTTATCCTCTGAGCCACCAGGGAGGACAACTGCATATATACCATGTCTTAAATTTCTTTCAGCTACTTTAGATAGTAAATATTTCACAGAAAGAATGATCATATATCCTAGGAATGAATTCCCAAAAGTCATTCCTACTGCTTAGTATTTTAATTTTTAGTAAACTACAATATAAATTTTCTATGAATATTTCAATTATTAACTACTGGTAACACAACAACTTTTTTTTTTTTTTGGTAAGAAAAACTAACCTAACATTAATTGAGCACCTACTTGTATGTCTGGCTTCAGCAAGGAGTTTTAATTGAGATTATTCCATTTCATCCCCATACCAACTTGATGAAGTAGGTATCATCCTCATTTTTGTCAGAAGAGGACTATGAAGCTCAGAAAGGTTACAGAGTTTGTCCCATTACACACTCAGTAACAGAGAGAGCAGGGGCTGAGTCTCAGACTCAAGAGACCTCTGCCATCTCTCAAGAGAGATGAGAGAACCAAAGCTGCTGCACCCCTTCTTACTTTTCCTACCTGAGAACCAAGATGTTACCAAGAGAAGGATCCTGTTTTTTCCCACAAATACCTCTCCACCTGGGAGGATGCAGCCTGTTGAAAATAGCAGGGACAAGCCCTCCAGCAGTGAGGGTGCATGCTTTGGGAAGGTTATGCCTTGTTGACAGCTGCTGTAGGAGGGAGCTACGTGGGGTAGAACACACTGGACAATGGCTAGAGTGGGTGGGCTAAACAGGCCTCTTCTGGGTGGAACAGATATGAGAACATAGCGTTTGGAGCAGGCAGCATTCACATGCACAGTCACCACCGTTCTCCATCTGCTCATTAGTGTTTGTGATCCAACAGGGATTCAAAATTGGGAGAGCAGATGAGTTTGCACTTTGCATATCTCAAGACTGTCATCTCACTCATTCTATTGTCTCCAAAGCCCATGGCCACCAGTTCCTGCAGGCAAGAGCAGGCAGCTCTCATCATCACATCCAGAGTGACTTTGCCCAGGACATACTGCCCCTGCCCTGATGTGTGGGTGAGCGACTTATCACTGACATTCTGTCAGGTCAGCCAGGGTACAAGCATTCTCTGGCAACCTGGCTTCCTGCTTTTCATCCTTTTTTATAACCACCATCTGTCCATCCTTATTCGGAATCTTTGTCTTGATGTCCTGAAGAGGCAGCTGGCTGAGGAGCCAGTCTGGCAGCTGCTGGAACAGCAACTCTTCCTCCTGCATGAGGCTTAGCTTCCTGAACAGCCCTGAGGAAGATCCATCCTTTGGGAGGCCAGAGATCTTCGTGGCTACTCTAGGGAAGCCTTCATCTTGGTCTCCTTCTTCTCATCTCATGGCTTCTCTTTCATTTTCCCAGGAGGCATGTCACCTCCAAGTCCTCTTCCTTAAAAAAGCCAGCTCAAGTGGTTCAGCCACCATGGGCTTCCCTGGTGGCTCAGTTGGTAAAGAATTTGCCTGCAATGCAGCTTTGATCCCTGGATGGGAAGATGCCCTGGAGAAGAAAATGGCAACCGACTCCAGTATTCTTGCCTAGAAAATTTCAAAGACAGGAACCTGGTGGGCAACAGTCCCTTGGGTTGCGGAGTCGGACACAACTTAGTGATTAAACCACCACCACATGGGCCAACAGTAGCTGCACAAGCATATATTGAGTGTCATTACTCAGCCTAAGGTCATCAGTAAAATCATCCTTCTCCTGCCTGCACAGGATTGGTTTTGTTTCTCATCTGTCTCACTGTTCTTTTTTGCTTTTCTTGTAGTGAGAGGGCCCCATGTCCAACACATCAATGGTCATATCCCAGCACCCCTATTACTTCATCATTTTGGCTATTCCTTGCTCAAAGTTGGAGTGGGACTGAGTCATTTCTAGGGACTCACAGTTCCATCCATTGCCCTCTTCCTGTTGGTCATTCACACTTTTTCAACACAGAGAACTGAGCTGGGCTTCCTGTGTTTCCCACTAGTTATCTATTTTACATGCGGTAGTACATATATATGCCAATGATACTCTCTCAATTCATCCCACCGTCCTCTTTTTCCCCCTCCATGTCCACACATCCATTCTCTACATCTGTGTCTCTATTTCTGCCCTGTAAATAGGTTCATCTGTACCATTTTTCTCGGAGAAGGTGACGGCACCCCACTCCAGTACTCTTGCCTGGAAAATCCCATGGACAGAGAAGCCTGATAGGCTGCAATCCATGGGGTCGCGAAGAGTCGGACACGACTGAGCGACTTCACTTTCATTTTTCACTCTCATGCATTGGAGAAGGAAATGGCAACCCACTCCAGTGTTCTTGCCTGGAGAATCCCAGGGATGGGGGAGCCTGATGGGCTGCCGTCTCTGGGGTCGCATAGAGTCGGACACGACTGAAGCGACTTAGCAGCAGCAGCAGTACCATTTTTCTAGACTTCATACATATGCATTAATGTACAATATTTGTTTTTCTCTTTCTGACTTTCTTCACTCTGTATGACAGACTCTAGTTCCAAGCATGATTGTGATCGCTGGTTACACAAATTTATGATAGCAGTAGGTAATTGCACTGAATCCATTATAGTAGCATATATTTCCAAAGAATATATTTTATAAGTAAAAATCTCTTAACTTTAATAATTATATTGATAAGTAATAAGCAAGCAATAAGAATTATAGAAATAAAAATATTTATTTAAAAAAATAACACACAAAGCCCGTATGCTTAAAATAATAAGCTCTTTTAGGCTCACATATGTATGGGTGGCTGGGGATCACCTAGTCTCTAAGGGCCCAGAGATACCCACTTGCACATCTATATTTAGCATCAGGCAACTAGATGGTTCTGTTTGTCCTGACTGGATTGTAAATTATGAGTTTTGTTTTTTTTTTAATTGTCTAGCAGTTTGGCTCACATTTACTTGTTCTCAGAGTACAGTTAGAGAAACAAAAGTGAGAACACAGGCATTCAAGGACTCTTGATGTCTTATCTGGAAATGGAACACTGGCATTTCTTTCATACTCTATTGACCACAGCAAATCACAAAGCCAGCCCACATTTAAAGGTTCATGAAATAAGGTCCAACTCTTCTAAAGTTACAATGTCATGTTATATGTTATCAAAGGAATAGCACAAGGAAGTAAACAGGATCTGGGACATTTTCATAAAAATTGAAATTTTTTTTCATTAATTTTGGTATATTTTTTGGTGGGTTAATCTTTGAAGATAAAAAGTAAATTTGTCTCAGACAATCTTAACAATTTTCTATATGTATGGCTTTTATTTCTATATTATTTTAAATTTTTCTTTATATATATATTTATATTTTATTAATAGTTTAGTAATAACAAAGGCCCATCTAGTCAAGGTTATAGTTTTTCTAGTGGTCATGTATGGATGTGAGAGTTGGACTGTGAAGAAAGCTGAGCACTGAAGAACTGATGCTTTTGAATTGTGGTGTTGGAGAAGACTCTTGAGAGTCCCTTGGACTGCAAGGAGATCCAACCAGTCCATTCTAAAGGAGATCAGTCCTGGGTGTTCATTGGAAGGACTGATGCTGAAACTGAAGCTCCAGTACTTTGGCCACCTCATGTGAAGAGTTGACTCATTGAAAAAGACCCTGATGCTGGGAGGGATTAGGGGCAGGAGGAGAAGGGGATGATAGAGGATGAGATGGCTGGATGGAATCACCGACTTGATGGACATAAGTTTTAGTGAACTCTAGGAGGTGTTGATGGACAGGGATGCTTGGTGTGCTGTGATTCAAGAGGTTACAAAGAGTCGGACACGATGAGCAACTGAACTGAACTGAACTGAATAGTCAAGTTTGATGCTTATCCACTTGAAGTTTTAGTCTCTCAGTCATGTCCGATTCTTTGTTACCCAATGGACTGCAGCCTGCCAGGCTCATCTGTCCATGGAATTCTCTAGGTAACAATATTGGAGTGGGTAGTCATTCTCTTCTCCAAGGGTCTTCCTGACCCAGGGACTGAACCCAACTCTCCCATGTTGCAGTCAGATTCTTTACTGTCTGAGTCATCAGGGTCTACTTAATTGGTTGCTATTATTCTTTTCCTACACATTAGCATGTTTATATTCTTATAAAATAATAATTTAGCTTCATCTCATAAGTTTTGAGAAGCTAAAACTTTTGTATATTTAACTATAAAGATTTTTTTTAATTTCAAGCATGGGTTCTTTCTTTTTTGGTATAAATTATCAATTCAGTTCAGTTCAGTTGCTCAGTCGAGTCCAACTCTTTGCGACCCCATGAGTTGCAGCATGCCAGGCCTCCCTGCCCATCACCAACTCCCAGAGTTCACTCAGACTCACATCCATTGAGTCCATGATGCCATCCAGCCATCTCATCCTTTGTCGTCCCCTTCTCCTCCTGCCCCCAATCCCTCCCAACATCAGGGTCTTTTCCAATCAGTTAAATCTTCACATGAGGTGGCCAAAGTATTGGAGTTTCAGCTTTAGCATCATTCCTTCCAAAGAAATCCCAGAGTTGATCTCCTTCAGAATGGACTGGTTGGATCTCCTTGCAGTCCAAGGGACTCTCAAGAGTCATCTCCAACACCACAGTTCAAAAGCATCATTTCTTCGGCACTCAGCTTTCTTCATAGTCCAACTTTCACAGCCATACATGACTACAGGAAAAATCATAGCCTTGACTAGACAGACCTTTGTTGGCAAAGTAATATCTCTGGTTTTGAATATGCTATTTAGGTTGGTCATAACTATCCTTCCAAGGAGTAAGCATCTTTTAACTTCATGGCTGCAGTCACCATCTGCAGTGATTTTGGAGACCAAAAAATAAAGTCTGACACTGCTTCCACTGTTTCCCCATCTATTTGTCATGAAGTGATGGGACCAGATGCCATGATGTTCATTTTCTGAATGTTGAGCTTTAAGCCAACTTTTTCACTCTCTCTTTCACTTTCATCAAGATGTTTTTAGTTCCTCTTCACTTTCTGCCATAAGGATGATGTCATCTGATACCTGAGATTATTGATATCTCTCCCAGCAATCTTGATTCCAGCTTGTGCTTCATCCAGCCCAGCGTTTCTCATGATGTACTCTTCATATAAGTTAAAGAAGCAGGGTGACAATATACAGCCTTGATACTCCTTTTCCTATTGGAATCAGTCTGTTTTTCCATGTCCATTTCTTTTTTTTTTCCTTTCTTTCTTTTTTTAATTGATTTTTATTTTTTAGTTTGTTTTGCTTTAAAAAAAAGTCCATGTCCATTTCTAACTGTTGCTTCCTGACCTGCATACACATTTCTCAAGAGGCAGGTCAGGTGGTCTGGTATTCTTATCTCTTTCAGAATTTTCCACAGTTTATTGTGATCCACACAGTCAAAGGCTTTGGCATAGTCAATAAAGCAGAAATAGCTGTTTTTCTGGAACTCTCTTGCTTTTTCCATGATCCAGTGGATGTTGGCAATTTGATCTCTGGTTCCTCTGCCTTTTCTAAATCCAGCTTGAACATCTGGAAGTTCATGTTTCACGTATTGTTGAGCCTGACTTAGAGAGTTTTGAGCATTACTTTACTAGCATGTGAGATGAGTGCAATTGTGTGGTAGTTTGAGCATTCTTTGGCATTGCCTTTCTTTGGGATTAGAATGAAAACTGCTCTTTTCCAGTCCTGTGGTCACTGCTGAGTTTTCCAAATTTGCTGGCATATTGAGTGGAGCATTTTCACAGCATCATCTTTCAGGATTTAAA
The DNA here is from genome assembly GCA_006408695.1 of Aepyceros melampus. NCBI lineage: Eukaryota > Metazoa > Chordata > Mammalia > Artiodactyla > Bovidae > Aepyceros > Aepyceros melampus. Next base: position 141,108 of record SJXQ01006571.1, read on the forward strand.
ATAGCTCAACTGGAATTCCATCATCTCCACTAGCTTTGTTTGTAGTGATGTTTTCTAAGGCCCACTTGACTTCACATTCCAGGATGTCTGCCTCTAGGTGAGTGACGCACCATCGTGCTTATTTTGGTCATGAAGATCTTTTTTGTACAGTTCTTCTGTGTATTCTTCCATCTCTTCTTAATATCTTCTGCTTCTGTTAGGTCCATACCATTTCTGTCCTTTATCAAGCCCATCTTTGCATGAAATGTTCCCTTGGTATCTCTAATTTTCTTGAGGAGATCTCTAGTCTTTCCCATTCTATTTTTTTCCTCTACTTCTTTGCATTAATCACTGAGGAAGGCTTTCTTATCTCTCCTTGCTATTCTTTGAAACTCTGCATTCAAATGGGTATATCTCTCCTTTTCTCATTTGCTTTTCACTTTTCTTTTCACAGCTATTTGTAAGGCCTCCCCAGACAGCTATTTTGCTTTTTTGAATTTTTTTTCCATGGGGATGATCTTGATCCCTGTCTCCTGTACAATGTCACAAACCTCTGTCCACAGTTCATCAGGCAGTCTATATATCAGATCTAGGCCCTTAAATCTATTTTTCACTTCAACTGTATAATCATAAGGGATTTGATTTAGGTCATACCTGAATGGTCTAGTGGTTTTCCCTACTTTCTTCAATTTAAGTCTGAATTTGACATTAAGAAGTTCATGATCTGAGCCACAGTCAGCTCCCGGTGTTGTTTTTTGCTGACTGTATAGAGCTTTTCCATCTTTGGCTGCAAAGAATATAATCAATCTGATTTCAGTGTTGACCATCTGGTGATGTCCATGTGTAGAGTGTTCTCTTGTGTTGTTGGAAGAGGGTGTTTGCTATGACTGGTGCTTTCTCTTGTCAAAACTGTATTAGCCTTTGCTCTGCTTCATTCCGCATTCCAAGGCCAAATTTGCCTGTTACTTCAGGTGTTTCTTGACATCGTACTTCTGCATTCCAGTCCCCTATAATGAAAAGGACAGCTTTTTTGGGTGTTAGTCCCAAAAGGTCTTGTAGTTCTTCATTGAACCGTTCAACTTCAGCTTCTTCAGCGTTACTGGCTGGGGCATAGCCTTGGATTTTATGTTTAAAATTTTTGAATATGTTTTGCAATATCTAAACTTTTAGATATATTTTCTAGCATAATAACATATTGTCCACTGAATGCAAATTGAATCTTAATAGATGATTCTCCCTGCAGTCCATAGAGTCAGAAAGTGTAGGTCACAGCTGGACTACTGAACAACTGCAAATGTACTATAGAAGTAAGTCAGACAGGCACAAAATAATACATACCTATGCTTCCATTCATATAAAGTTGAAAACAAGCCAAACTATTGCTTATCCTTGGAGAGTATATAGTTACTAGGTGAAGGCATAATGGAGATTTTGACAATGCTTGTGATATTTTCTTTCTTGATCAAGGTGCTACTTGCAATTGGTAATTTGTGAACATTCATTAAGCTGTTTATACTTGTGATTTATGCAGATTTTAATATACTTGTTATACTTCAGTTAGAAGTTGGAAATCTCAATGAGCTTGTTTATAGCAGATTAGATAGAGCTGAAGAGAGGATTAGGAGAATAAATATGAATTTAAGGAGTTATGAGTTTACAACATAGAGATTCAGAGATAAAATTATGAATAAGAGTTAATAAGATATGTAGAAGAAAATGAGAATGCTACAATTACACATTCATCTTTCTAATGTATCTTTGCCACTCCTCTCGTAAGAGCAAAGAGTCTAGTCCCTCAAGGCTTGAATCTGGTATGGCCCTGGGACACTCTTTGACCAATAGAATGTGGTAAAAATGATACTGTTTTTATTTTCAAGTCTACTATTGGAAAACCTTGCAATCAAGTAGCCCCTAAATTGCAAGCAGCTGCTTGGTCAATGTGTCACACTTCCACAGACTTAGTAAGGAGACAATCAGACCAAATGGTTTTAGACAGTATATTACGTTTAGTAGAGCAGGCAGCTTGAACTTCTTGCTTTCATTATTTCTCTTACCTTCCAAGTCCCATAGGGGTAATTTAACATGGGCCTAGGGGAATTCTAAACACACAGCTAATATGTATTCAGCTTTGGAATCTTAAGGATAGGAAACACCCAATTTCATAAGGTGAGTTAAAACGTGCCTAACGTTTGCTTCAAAGGAGATACTGTATGTATTACTCTAGAATGTAAGGAAGTCTTCCCTGATAACAAAGTACTAAGTTGCTATAACTCTTTTTACAAATATTATTAAATTGTCCATAAATGCTTAGCTATGTAGAAACATAAGGGATTCGTGGGGAATTTTCCTTAAACAGCAACTTTTGAATGCTTCTACAATCATTTAAAAAAGACTAGTCTAGCATCTAGAGGATGAAAAATGTATGTGGAAAATCAGGATCCATTCCATCTAAGGACTGTTATAAACAAGTGGAAGAAACTCTCAGTTGAATTCAGCTCAAATTGCTGACTCACATAGTGTGAGTAAATAATAAAGTAAGCCTCTTGATGAAAGTGAAAGTGAAGAGTGAAAAAGTTGGCTTAAATCTCAACATTCAGAAAACAAAAATCATGGCATCTGGTCCCATCACTTCATGGGAAATAGATGGGGAAATAGTGGAAACAGTGTCAGACTTTATTTTGGGGGGCTCCAAAATCACTGCAGATGGTGACTGCAGCCATGAAATTAAAAGACGCTTACTACTTGGAAGGAAAGTTATGATCAACCTAGATAGCATATTCAAAAGCAGAGACATTACTTTGTCCACTAAGGACCATCTAGTCAAGGCTATGGTTTTTCCTGTGGTCATGTATGGATGTGAGAGTTGGACTGTGAAGAAGGCTGAGCACTGAAGAATTGATGCTTTTGAACTGTGGTGTTGGAGAAGACTCTTGAGAGTCCCTTGGACTGCAAGGAGATCCAACCAGTCCATTCTGAAAGAGATCAGCCCTGGGATTTCTTTGGAGCTACTTCAAAGAATAAGAAAGAAAGAGTCCATCTCTTGCAATCCCATGAACTATAACCTGAATTTTAGCCTGCCAGTCTCCTCTGTCCATGGAATTCTCCAAGCAAGAATACTGGAGTGCATTGCCATTTCCTTCTCCAGGGCAACTTTCCCGACCTAGGAATTGAACGCAAGTCTCCCGCATTGCAGCAGATGCTTTACCCTTTGAGCTACATGGTTGTTTGGTACAAAATGTTTATCAATAATCTCATTCTTCTTCTAGAATAATTTTTGTAAAGATAGTTTTTAGAAACTATTTAGCAGGAAAAAAGTCTATCCCTGTAAATAAAACATTAGCCAGTTGTTCTTTATTATAAGTGGTTAAGTTAAAACTGAACTTCCCTGGTGGCTCAGACAGTAAAGCATCTGTCTACAATGCAGGAGACCTGGGTTCGATCCCTGGGTTGGGAAGATCCACTGGAGAAGGAAATGGCAATCCACTCCAGTACTATTGCCTGGAAAATCCCATGGACAGAGGAGCCTGGTAGGCTACAGTCCACAGGTTCGCAAAGAGTCAGACACGACTGACTGACTATAGGCACCACTATATATATTTTTTAAAATTTCATTAAGACTTTGTGCCAATGAGAAGTGTCATTAGGACATACCTACTTATGCTGGTTAATAGTACCTACATTTGTTTGATGTGGACCTGGTCAGTTCAACTGTGATTTTTTTTTTTTCTTTTGTTTGTGGTGGAATGAAGCAGAATATCCAAATCTTATAATTATAGAGATTGTTCTTTCATTTATTCAACAACCATGCACTGTTCACAATAAGTTACACCATATGAAAAATGAAGAGCTCACAAGGCCCTCTTATGCCTTTGTCATCTTGCCTTCACTATACTTCCCTTCAGTCATTCTCTTCCTACTATGTTAGCCTCCTTGTTGTCCCTTAGTGACAGAAGTTTGTCCCTTTTACCTGGAAAGTTCTGTTTCAACATTACTGTATGCCAGGCTTTCTTTTGTCTTTTTTAGCCCTTTGGTCAAATGTCATTCTATTAGCAACTCATTCCTTCACCAACTGCATCCCTTCCTATGACAGTTTTATATTTTCCCCCACAGCACTTATCATCATTAACAGATAATTTTGAAAAATAGTATTATTTGTTGTCCTTGTTCTCCCTTATCTGTCTTTCTTCCTGAAAGCAAACTTCAAAAAGACATGGTTTTTGTTTTGATTACTATAATGTTCTTAGTACTTGGAACAGTTCCTAATCATAGCAGGTACACAAATATGATTTTTGAATGAATGGATATATGAACTAATAGTTCACAGCGAAGTCAGCCTTTGATTTCAAAAAAGGAAACCCCAGCACTGTGGTGACTTATAATCACGTTTTATTTATTGCATTGGCTAAATATCCCAATCTCATTCTAGGAGTTGATGGAGCCTTCACTATCAGACACACTGCCTTTCAGGGATTAAGCCAACTTCACACTGTTTCTTAAATTCTCCCATTCAAAAATGATAAATAGAAAACTCATTCACATTTGACTGTCCACGGTAGATAGTTTTTAGCTACCTGTGCCAAAGAAGGCAGGCTGTGATGATGGCAGAGATCATATTTGTATATAGTGGTTAGGGAAGACCGCTTAGAATAACAGTTAAATTGAGCTCAGATTTCTTTCTAGAGGCCATCAACTATGGTGTTCTAAGACATGATTTAGATACCAGTTTTGTGTTATCTGCCAAAAAGTAATAGAGCTAACCTTATTTTTTACTATTATGAGATTAAGTGAGATATTTCATATGCATAACTTAGCACAGGTTCTAGAAATTAGTAAATACTCAAAAATGCTGTCTATTATTAATATCATTATCACTGACATTTAAAGTATTTTTGAATTAAACAGTAATTCTTTCTTCAAACAGTGAAATATAAAAACATATCTAAAGGGAGTAGAGCAATACTGGATGGATTTTTTTCATAAAGAGGACCATTCATGACTATAGGACCCTCTCTTTGAATCGTGTTTGGTTGAAACACTGGCTACACACTAACCTGTATGAAAGGTGGATAATGCTCTTGAAATCAGAGCGATGATGGGAGCACACATGGAATATATTGAAGCAAGTTATTTATCAAACACTAAGCAAATAAACCCTGCCAGAAATAGAGGGTCAAATTTGTATTCAACATTTATGTTTTAAAACTCAGCTACCACCAACAGTATCCGGAGATTTTTGATAAATATATTGCTCAGTAATAACAGTTAATGCTAGAGATAGAGAAGATCAACAAAGCATTAATCTCAATTACCTTGAGGTAGAAGACAAGTTTTCAAAAACGTAGTCATGCACAAGCATGTGCTATAAGCTAGAATACTTTAAAAAAGATTAATATGGTAATATCAATAATTGTACAATGCTAAAATGCTGACTACTAAGGAGGAGGAAAAATTACTGGAATGTATTATGGGAGGAAAGCTCTGTGAAGATAGTTTGGAGGAAATTTTGACATGATGCATTTAGACTGGATAAGGGTGACAATGAATTCATACACAAAAGCAAATAAACAGAAGCAGTTAAACTCTCTGTACTGTTCTGTACCTCCCATATTGTTTTATCCTCAATAATGAAAGTTTAAGATAATTAAGCATGTTGGTTAAACACATACTACTCATTAATAGAGTAATTACCATAGATTTCCACAGTAAGAGTGTATATCTTAATACTCAATTTATTATGCAAAAACATTATGTTCTTTAATTCCTTATTATAACTCTTGAGGATTGCTAGAATTTAGCTCGTAGAATTACTGGAAAGCCTACTTGAAGTTATGCTGTGCAAAAAAGAGTTAAGAAGATAGAGGAATACGATTGAATATGGTTGTTTATCATCATATGATACCAATTAGTATTTCACTAACACTGATTATTAAGGAGCACAGTGTGACTTACATTTCCATTTTCACTTAACACGTTTTCTTTAGGTGTTTAGTTGTTCACGGGTATGAGAATTTATTTTGCTATTCACTGAGATCTCAGTTGGAGCTCTGACATTCCTGACTTATCAGAGCTTTTTCCACTTCAAGAAAAAAAAAAAAATTACCATTCCTAAAGGCACTAAATTACTTTTAGTATTACAATTGCTAGTCCTTTGTCTCTCCTTGATCCTCTGACATTTTTTTCACGTCTCCTCTTGTAGTGCACTTGAGCAGAGCTATTTTGATTAAATAACTCCCCAGAGGACTGAGATTATAATACAATGTCTTCCAAACAGGTTATTCTTGAGTACATATTGCCATTATGCAGTGCAGATATAGCATCAGTATTTCATAAATGCATGTTTCTATGAAATCTGCCAAGTAGATGAATATCTTTTTCATTGTTCCTGACATCATTGAATTATAAATAATAAAGTGAAGCTCAAATTGTTTATTTGCAATGGAAGAGCTCTGAGAAAAATTTCAGTTATCAATGATATAGTAACCTCTAGAAAAGACAGAAACTTTAAAATTACAGTGAACATTATCTGAAATAATTCCTCTTAAATTGGGCAATTGCTCAAAATTGCCATATATCAACTCTTTAAATCCAATAGAGTTAAAATGAATGGTGAGTACATGCTTATTCATACTTTTCTTTTTTTCCAGAACCAATCTGCTTCAGTGTTTTGAAGGTAAGATAGTATTAGATGGGTGAAGTGATTACTAACTAGCATGGTTTGACCAAGGCAGACTCTTCACTACTAGTCAGATTCTTTATTCTTCTGAGAAAGTGGTTACAACAGTTCCCAGGAATAGTATTCTTCCTTTCTTATGTCAAAAGATCATTTCTATTGCACATGGAAAACTTCAAACAAACATTAAACAAAATATGAAAGAATTTAATTAAATCTTAAGAACTGGACTTCTTAAGTAAAATAAAGTCAAAAGTAGAATTTTTATCAGTGTGATTAATTATTCTCTTCTACCTTTCCATGTAGTTAGCATTTTAGTAGAGACCATTGTATGTTAAATCTTCAAGGCATTAAGTGAAAGGCCAGTGAAGCCTGATTCATTTTTAAAGTTCCCATTTCATATAGTTATCTTACTCTCAGACTTAGAAAAACTAAAAATTCTTGACATGTTAAAAAGTAAGGAAAACTACAGTTTCAGTTATGTAAGAAGATAAGTCGTGGAGATCTAATGGACAACAATGTGACTATATTAACATTGTTGTACTGTACCCTTGAAATCTGCTAAGGGAGTAGATCAAAATTTTATTACTGCACACACAAAAAATAGGAAATAGTAACTATGTGAACTGATGGGTATGTTAATTAGCTAAGTAGTGACTATTTTACAATATATATAGTATATCAGATCATCAAGTTGTACACTTAAATATATACAATGTTTGCTGCTGCTACTGCTAAGTCGCTTCAGTCGTTTTCGACTCTATGTGACCCCATAGACGGCAACCCATCAGGCTCCTCTCTCCCTGGGATTCTCCAGGCAAGAACACTGGAGTGGGGTGCCATTGCCTTCTCCAATGCATGAAAGTGAAAAGTGAAAGTGAAGTCGCTCAGTCGTGTCCGACTCTTAGTGACCCCCTGGACTGTAGCCCACCAGGCTCCTCCATCCATGGGATTTTCCAGGCAATAGTACCGGAGTGGAACTGTCAATTATACCTCAATAAAGCTAGAAAAAAATTTTAAAGTAAGCAAAGCTGTAAATCAGTGACAAAGTGCAAAAAACTATTTCTTTGAGGAACAGACCACTCAGAAACTTTGCATATGCTCACAAAATGCTTTACTAAAAATAAAAGGAAAAAGAAAAGTGCTGTATTCTTTTTAGATTATTAATTTGAGCACAGTCTGATTGCTAATTTAATTTTGAGAGATTTAATATATTTTGGAGAGGTTAGGAACTTTTGTGTTCAGTGGTATTCAGCTCTGTAGGAGGATGTTTTACCTGCTGAGCCATCCATGAGGAAGCCCCTAGGAACTTAGATTTGTTTATTTTATATCTCTTTCTTGTGTTAGGACTAATAGTAGAAACCAAAGAGAATGACAACAGAATCGTAGAGCTAGCTGAAGGAAATAAAAACCTATTTTCTAGTATTTAGTCAATTAAAGGTAAAAGTAAAATTTGGTGGCTTATTTTCCTTGCTACTTTCATCTCAAAATAACAACTTAATCGTGGTTAGGTACCTAGCTAGCTTTTTTTTTTTTTTTTTCTGTATAGCAGGATATACTTAATAAATAATGCATTAGCAAACTTTTATGAACTTAGGGAAGGGTACAAGCACTCTGATTTCCCCATTGAAAATATACCAAATACATTTAATTAAAATAATTGAAATATACATAGTTTCTAGAATTTCCTGGACTGTAATTTTCTATTAACAATGAATAAGATCAATGGTAGTTTGGAGGAAGTAGTTGCTTTAAGGATAAAATTCTTTTTTGGGGGGGGGAGTTAAAAGGAAAGGCTGCTGTATCTTGACTCATCTCTACTGTGGAACAATACTGTAACTGATTTACTTCATTTTCACCAATTCTTCCTCATTTTCCCTGTGATCCCACAGCTATTATGGTTTATTTTGATTTGACCAAACAAAAATACTGAAAAAGAACATTTATTGTATATCTAAATTAATGAAACTAGGGATAGAAAGAGAAGCACTGTACCACTTGAGATATTTTTGTTCTCATAAAAGATAGAGGTGCTCATAAGGTCAAGTGTTCTTTTGGTTATAACTTCCAAGCATTCTAGCGACAAGAAAAAGTAAGTCCTATATTTTACTATGCTTCTTAAAATTCTTCTTTTCTCTTTCCTACTGTTCTATTTATAGCACTCTTGAAAATACAATAGACACACAAAAAAATACCAACTTTCACTTTTCTCTTGTCTGAATATAAAAATTCTGAATATTTTCATAAAATCTCAATATTTTTTCATTTTGTAGTCTTTGTAAAATAAATATTGAAGTTATGCATAATATTATATGCTTCAAGTATATTTTTTACTTTAGCATTTATACTAAAATGTTCTTTCTCTTTTTACTAATTATTTCATACTATTAACAAAATATGTCAAAGAAACCATGGAAGAGTGGCATTAAAATTGGTATAAGTTTAAGATAGTCATCATTTTCTATTTACATTCTCATTGTAAATTCCATGTTACTTTTAATCTCAGATAAAATTACCTAATAAAAATTTGTTCTCTCTATGAAACATGATATACTATCATTAATTTTATGACATAAATATTTTAATATGCTAATATTGCAAACCCAGAGTATTCAAAAGTGTGGGTATTTATACCAGAACTGTGACTTTAAAATTTTAATCTTTTTGGGTTTAAAAAAATCTGTACCTTCAGTTAGCCAAGAGGCACATGAAAAGATGCTTAACATCAATAATTATTAGAGAAATGCAAAACAAAGCTACAATGTGTTCTTGGATTATGGGAAATTTTTTTAGCCAAGACACCAAAAGCACAGTCCATTTTTCAACCAAGGGAAAAAACAAAAACAAAACAAAACAAATAAGAGAAAGACAGGGAAAATAAGAATGATTGCTCTTTAAAATTTACTGTTAAAAGAATGAAAATATGAAAACACCAACCACTTACTGGGTGAAAATTTTTGCAAAGCATATATTGGATACATAAATTATATCTAAAATGTATAAAACTCATCAGCCACCACAGGACTAGTAAAGGTCAGTTTTCATTCCAATCCCAAAGAAAGGCAATGTCAAAGAATGTTCAAACTACTGCACAATTGCACTCATTTCACATGCTAGCAAAAAAGGCTCAAAGTTCTCCAAGTTAGGCTTTGACAGTATGTGAATCAAGAACTTCCAGATGTTCAAGCTGAATTTAGAAAAGGCAGAGGAACCAGAGATCAAATTGCCATAATCTGTTGGACCATCAGTAAAACAAGAGAATTCCAGAACATCTACTTCTGCTTCATTGACTATGCTAAAGTCTTTGGCTGTGTGGATCACAACAAACTGTGGAAAATTCTTAAAGAAATGGGAATGCCAGATTACCTTATTTGCCTCCTGAGAAATCTGTATGCAGATCAAGAAGCAACACAACAGCAGTCTGCTTCAAAATTGGGAAAGAAGTATGTCAAGGCTGTTTACTGTCACCCTGCTTATTTAACTGATATGCAGAGTACATTATGAGAAATGCCGGGCTGGAAGAAGCACAAGCTGGAATCAAGACTGCCAGGAGAAATATCAATAACCTCAGATATGCAGATGACACCATGCTGATAGCAGAGATTGAAGAAAAACTAAAAACCTCTTAATGATAGTGAAAGAGAAGAGTGAAAAAGCTGGCTTAAAACTCAACATTTAAAAATGAAGATCATGGCATCTGGTCCCATCACTTTGTGGCAAATAGTTGGGGAAAAAATGGGAACAGTGACAGATTTTATTTTCTTAGATTTCAAAGCACTGCAGATGCTGACTGGAGCCATGACATTAAAAGATGGTTGCTACTTGGAAGAAAAGCTATGACAAACCTAGACAGCATATTAAAAAGCAGAGACATTACTTTGCCAACCAAGGTCTGTATAGTCAAAGCTATGGTTTTTTAGTAGTCTTTTATGGATGTGAGAGTTGGACCATAAAGAAGACTGAGCACCAAAGAACTGATGTTTTTAAACTCTGGTGTTGGAAAAGACTCTTGAGAGTCCCTTGAACTTCAAGGAAATCAAACTAGTCCATCCTAAAGGAAATCAACCTTGAATATTCATTGGAAGGACTGATGCTGAAGCTGAAACTCCAATACTTTGGATACCTGATGTGAAAAGCCAATTCTTTAGAAGAGCCCCCGATGCTGGGAAAGACTGAAGATAGGAGGAGAAGGGGATGACAGAGGACAAAATAAGTGGATGGCATCACCAACTCAATGGACATGAGTTTGAGCAACCTCTGGGAAAAGATGAAGGATAGGGAAGCCTGGCATGCTCCATGGGGTTGCAAAGAATCAGATATAATTGAGTGACTGAACAAAACAACAAAAATACTCAGTCTCAAAAAAACTCAATAAAATGACAAAATATTTAATATTAATTTAACGTTTACACAGAATCCTTACCAAAAGAAGCCCCAATATGTATTGATTAGAGTTTACTCAAAGAAGTAGTACACTATATTTAGGGAACTTCAGGTGGTTTGGGGATTCTCAGGTGGAGCTAGTGGTAAAGAATTTGTCTGCTAATGCAGAAGAGTTAAGAGATGTGGGTTCAATCCCTGAGTTGGGAAGATTCCTTGGAGGAGGAAATGGCAACCCATTTCAGTATTCTTGCCTGGAGAGTCCCATGGACAGAGGAGGCTAGCGGGCTACACTCTACATACCCTAGAGTCGGCTATACTGAAGTGACTTAGCACACACACAGGAGGTTTTAACTCCTGTTTCTGTCATTTATATCTAAAATTTTAAAATATAATTTTACTTATTTCTTGTTGGCCTTTTAAAAGAAAAATGAGGCAAGTAAATTGATTTTCAAATAGCTTAGTTAAAAAAAATCTAGTTCATTAGTCAATAAGGGTTTACCAAATGTTTAATTTATATAAGATATATATACTTCTATTAGGCAGTTTTGGAGACCAGGGTTAGATGGGAAAAATTAAACAAAACTGGATTTTCTGGAAACACTACAATACCACATTTATATTTGTTTATACAGCTTAATTAATCCCCTTTAGTTTTACTGCCAACATAAGCAAGCAAGATTTTTGGCAAAGCTATTAAGTAGGGAATATATTTTGCTCAAAGCTGGATATTTTATCAAAAGCCCTTTAAATTAAATCAGATTTTTTAAAATTGCCATTGTTTCCTTTTTTCATCAATTTTGCTTAAGTAAATTTTAGTCGTTTAGGAACACAAAATGCTGAATGGTTCCCAGTGTATTATTTAGCACAAACCTTAAGCTTTTGGGAGGAATTTTATTTTCTTATTGCAGATATAATCATGTTGATGCTATTTGTCATGGACCAAAACTGGACAGGTTAGTGTTTTAAAGCCAGGCCTTTCTATCAATCTTTCTGAAAGAACAATGAGATTAGCACTACAGGCTTCACATTATTGATTATCCTTAAATTTATGACTCCAAAAATTCAATGTGATAACATAGCCCAATTTCACCAATTGAAAGGTTGAAGGAGAAATGTTAACACTTTTATCAACTCACCAAATTTTTGCATAGCCCAAATACATATGTTAATTCTATATATTGTTTTTAAAAATTTCTAATATATTTTGGATTTGGAGAACTATTAAAATATGGTTTGTGTTTACTTTTCTTTGTCTTTAGTTCAACTGTATTACTTTTCTCTTTATAACATAATGGTAAGAAAAAGTATCATAATACTACTTTATTTGGTGTGAAAATAAAGTTGCTCAGGTATGTCTGACTCTATGCTATCCCATGGAAGATAAAGTCCATAGAATCCTCCAGGTAAGAATACTGGAGTGGGTAGCCTTTCCCTTCTCCAGAGGATCTTCCCAACCCAGGGATCAAATCCAGGTCTTCTGGCATTGCAGACAGATTATTTAGCTGCTGAGCCACAAGAGAAGCCCAAGAATACTGGAGTGGGTAGCCTATCCCTTCTCCAGCACATCTTCCCAACCCATCAAACCGGGATCCAGGTCTTCTGGCATTGCAGGCAGATTCTTTACCAACTGAGCTATCAGGGAAGCCCCCAAAATGTAGCTAAAACCCCATGCAGATAAGCCTTCTCCCTGTTGCCCTCTGACAGATTCTGACTTGCACAGATGTCCATTGTAAAGTTATATTATGTGACTCGATTTAATTTGGTTTTCACTGAGTGATTCCAATTTCACAGAAGTACCATCATCCCTCCTTATCCTTATCTGCAGTGCTAATTCCAGGATGCCAGGGGATACCAAAGTCCTCAAATACTTCATTTGGCCTTTCCTGTCCTATCTGCAGTTTCCACATTCACAGATTCAACCAACCCCAGATCCTCGGTTGGTTGAATCTGTGCCTTGGAAGCCTTCAGATTAGAAATCGCTGGATAAGGAGGGACTAATGTTACTCAGCTCCATGTTAGACCATCTGACACATTCTTAACATTTGTGTTATTTAGCATGGCTGGAGGTAAAAAGTATAAAACATGGAAACTCACTCCTCTAACAGCTAAAATATACGTTGTACACTGTATCATCTTTGTCTTTGACTCTGTTTCTCATTCTAACTTTTAAATTTTGATTATAGTTAAAAATAACACTTCCTGATTTGCATTTATGAGAAAATCCATTGTGACTATAAGAAATACATCTGTGACTTTTCTACTTTGGAGCTGGAAGGAAGTTTATAAACATATAATTATTTCTCACAATACTCAAAGCAAAGTTTAATATTCTCATATTATAACCAGGGAAATGAGAATTAATGCTAAAGTTAGTTGTTAGTTTCCTAATACATTAGGGAAAGAGGTGGTCAGGTCTAGGCTGAGCACTTGTAGTATGATCCCAGAATTGTAGATACTGTAAATAAGCTAGATGCTGTTTAGTCCCTAAGTCTTGTGCAACTCTTTTGCGCCCCCAAGAAATGTAGCCCCACAAGACTCCTCTGTCCATTGGATTACCCAGGAAGAACATTAGAGTGGGTTGCCATTTCTTTCTCCAGGATATCTTCCCCACCCAGGGATCAAACCTGTGTTTCCTGCATTGGCAGGTGGATTTTTTTTACCACTTAACCACTGGGGAAGCCCAAACTAGATGATAGGATTACAGAATATTATTTGCAAATAATATGCTCAGAGTTTTGAAAGGATTATATCTTGTGGTTTGCATAAGCTTCTGAGTAACATGGTCTAATTTTTTGAAGGAATTGCAACATTGATTAATTTTATTAGTAAGTAATACAGATCACAAGATCATTTCATTTCATTCAATCCTTTCTTGCATTTTTTGGCATAAATATGTGATTTTTGAACTGAATTTTACATTTTACTGAATTCCACATTCCATGATTCATATTCTACTTTCACATTTACAGGAGTAACTTGAGTTACTTTGAATAAAGCTCATACAAGTGATAGAAAAAATATATATATAGTATACCAATATTTGTGGATGTTGTTGCTGTTCAGTTACCAAGTCATGTCCCACTTTTTGCGACCCCAGGGAAGGCAGCATGTGATTAGAAAGAAACAAATATCCTTATGAAGCTGATTTTCTTTCTACTCAATGTAGCTATGCTTGGGTGGGGAATTCTCATATAATAAAAATGTTACTCCATGCTGACTTAAGCAGATGAAAGAACTATTTTAAATGAGAGGCTAATACAGCAGCCTGAAGCTTGGAAAACATTTCTTTTTTATACTTCACATAGCTGATCAAGGATAGAAATTACATTAAAAAGAGCAAAATGAAGGGTAATAAAAGGAGCTTAACTTATAGGTAGCCTGTTGCCTGAGTTTTCTCATATAAGATGAACTAAGCTTTTAGATTCTAAACTGGGAAAAACAAAACAAAACAAAACAAAAACACCTATTTCTCTTCCATTTCTGAATACTCTTCTATTATTCTGTTACATAAATATGTGTCTTTCTGCTAATGACTCCAGTTAAATTTAGATTATGATAATTAATCTATGTGCAAAGATTTAAGATAAATGACCCAATCAAAAAATGGGCCAAAGAACTAAATAGACACTTCTCCAAAGAAGACATATGAATGGCTAACAAACACATGAAAAGATGCTCAACATCACTCATTATCAGAGAAATGCAAATCAAAACCACAATGAGGTACCATTTCACACCAGTCAGAATGGCTGCGATCCAAAAGTCAACAAGCAATAAATGCTGGAGAGGGTGTG
>SJXQ01006572.1:0-18515 GCA_006408695.1 Aepyceros melampus
AACTTCAGCTTCTTCAGCATTACTGGTTGGGGCATAGATTTGGATAATTGTGATATTGAATGGTTTGCCTTGGAGATGACAGAGATCATTCTGTCATTTTTGAGACTGCATCTAAGTACTGCCTTTCAGATTCTTTTGTTGACCATGATGGCTACTCCATTTTTGGTACTATTACTGGGGCTTCCCTGACAGCTCAGTTGGTAAAGAATCGGCCTGCAATGCAGGAGACCCTGCTTCAATTCCTGGATCGGGAAGAGCTGTTGGAGAAGGGATAGGCTACCCACTCCAGTATTCATCAATTACACCCATATGCCTTTTTCAGTTTATATCACTGTCTACTATTCCCTTTTGTTCTCTGATCATTTTCTATATTCAATCATCACACTCATTTATCAGGTCCTCTTGTCTCTTTCACTTACTTAAGGGGTGGCCCAGTCAGGAATATCTTGAGTTGATTTTTAAATATGATTAAGATTCCAAGGGGCTTTCCAGGTGGCGCTATCAATAAAGAACCTTTCTGCCAAAACGGGAGACATAAGAGATGCAGGTTCAGTCCCTGGGTTGGGAAGAGCCCTGGAGGAGGACACAGCAACCCACTCCAATATCTTTGCCTGGAGAATCCCATGAACAGAGGAGCCTGGGGGTGGCTACAGTCCATAGGGTTGCACAAAGTCAGACCTGACTGAAGTGACTTAGCACACAAAGGTTCCTAGATAAAATACAACACTCACAACTAAGTGTGAATTCCAGATAAACATGTGATATTGGGAATAACATATTAAAATTATTGCTAATCTGAAATTCAAATACAACTGGGCATTCTGTATCTTTATTTGTTAAATCTGGCAACCTTGTAGGGTACATTTAACTGAGATGAATGAAAATATGGGTTAGAGCCCAAAGATAATTTTAAATGTGGAACAAATTGTTGTGCCAGAAAGATCTAAGAATATTTCAAGAGCAGAAGTGAGAAGCAGGGTAGGTGGAAGTGATTACTGGGCATCTGCAGGCAATCTGAAATCCAGTGCTCACTGAAAGCAATGTTTTCCAACTTTTTAGACCAACAGCACAGGCAGAAATGTATTTTACATCATAAGCTAGCACATATACGCATTTCTACAATAAAAGAGATCATTTATAGTCTCTATTTCATTTTTTAAAAGTTAGCAAAACTCACTACATTCACTTGAAAATCCACGAATGGGTCATGATACATAATGTGAAAAATACTGGTCTGAAGCATAGGAATACAGTCTGTCAGTCCAAAGACATTTGCTGCGGTGTTGAGAGAAGGTGGTGCCTATGTGGTCAAGTTTAAAAGGAAGGCTGCAAAGTCAAAGGAGGTCTAAAGCGGGCAAGACTATTCTTAGACAGTTCAGGTCAAACTCGAGACAGCTATAAGCAAGTTGGAAATCTGAGGCAAATGTTTCAGATGAAGGGCGAGCGGAATAAAAACTGAATCAAGTGCAGTCTATCCTCCAGGGCTAGGGAAACGGTACAAGTGCAAGTTAAAAGGCAAAGGCAGTGTACTTGGGCAGAGGCACAGAAATATGCTATATGAGGAAAAGAAACAAGAGGAAAATAGAGAGATAGCACCCTTCTAGGGCAACATCAGATGAACTGAGCATGACATCACTGTACATTTGCAAATTAAGATGAAGGCAAACAAGAAATAGAAATGATCTAAGTTAATTATAGCTAATTCATTTTTATAAGAAATAGTTTTTGCTCCATTGATGACACTTAAAATGTAGCTATACTGCTCTGCAGAAAAGAACTTTATTTTCTATTTTTTATCTTTATTATAATGATGAACATCTTTAACTTGGAGTTGTATTTTGCAATAATTAAAATAGCCATGAACTGCGCAAATGTGACTACAGCAAAAAGAAGCTTCCAATAAACTGGAATTATATTTCCAAAGTTGTGGGCAATGTTTTTGTGTTTCTTATGTTAGAATATCTGGCTATTAAGGAAAAGATTGTCATAACAGAGAATCTTCATATTAGATGAAAAAAAATGATCAGATGGACACTAAAAAAGTTTTCTCCATACATGGCTCCTAAAAGTAAAATAAAGAGAATTCTTAACTGCTACATGTAAATAAAATGACTCTGCATAGCAAATGTTTATTCAGTGACTTGCAGCATGAATAGCTTCATTAAATATAGAATTACACACATGGAAGTGTGGGGAAATTGACTTCCTCTATCTTCTGTGATATATTAGTGTTGTTGCTGGGGATTAGGGAAGAACAAGCTGAATTCAACTTTTTTTTTTGGTCCAGAATTCAATGGCATGGTCAAACTCTCATGGGTTCCTGTTTCAGCTTCCTTGGTTAAAGTTTGCCCTTACTAAGTCCCACAAAGGAGAGGGACAGTAATACTTCTTTTAAAACATGTAGTCAAGAATACTGCTGCCACAGTCACCCAAAACAGTCAAGATTTAGCCATCTTAGGAGAAACAGAAGAAAAATGGAGACGCTTAGGCTTCACTTTACTAAGGACAGCTGTGAGTTACACAACCTTCACGTTGTTGTTCAGTCGCTCAGCCACATCCGACTCTTTGAGACCCCATGGACTGCAGCACGCCAGGCCTCCCTGTCCTTCACTGTATCCCTGAGTTTGTTCAGACTCAAGTCCATTGAGTCAGTGATGCCAACCCTCCATCTCATCCTCCGTTACTCCCTTCTCCTCCCACTGTCTTTCCCAGCATCAGGTTCTTTTCCAATCAGTCAGTTCTTCGCATCAAGTGGCCAAAGGATTGGAGCTTCAGCTTCAGCATCATTCCTTCCAATGAATATTCAGGACTGATTTCATTTAGGACTGACTGGTTTGATTTCCCTGCAGTCCAATGTACTGTCAAGAGTCTTCTCCAACACTACAGTTCGAAAGCATCAATTCTTCGGCGCTCAGCCTTCTTGATGGTCCAATTTTCACATCCACACATGACAACTGGAAAAACCATAGCTCTGACTATAGGGACCTTTGTCAACAAACTGATGTCTCCGTTTCATATGTCTATGCAATGTGCAGAGTCTATGAGGAGTTCAGAGGATTTAGGGCACAGTCATTCACCTCCTTGCATGGTCCTGCAATAAAACTTTCTCTGCTCCAGCATTTTGGTTTCTTTGGCCTCACTGTGTGTCAGGCACACCAAGGTGACTTTTGAAAACAAGGGATAACTAGAACTGTGTTGCTAGAACTTAGCATTCAGGGGCTAAGGATAAATCTTGGAAAACTTGGGGCAATGCCATATCTGGCCCCGAAGTCTGTAGTGCCCTACTGAGAAATACTGCTTTAGACTGTACAAATAACTAAGCAAATCAATGGATATATTTCGTATACCAAATCACAGTGCCCAGGAATGCCTAAAAATATTTGAACACCAAATACAAAAAAAATTTGGTCCAAATTCCAATTCTTAGAATCCATTTTTTCACTATTCACCTCCTTTCCTATTGTTAGGGCCAAGGAGCAGAGCCATGCTCAACCATGGCTGTGTTATGGCAGAGGACATTACCAGAAAAATGAAGAGGGAGGAGAGGGTGAGGAGGAGAGCAGATGAACAGAAGAAAAAAAAAACAGGAAAAGGATGACACTTGTTACTTATAAAATGACTAAAACTGCTGCAGATGAAGTTAGTGAACAGTACTTTCAAAATTCTGGAAAAGTCATGAATGAAAACATGGGTGGATGTTTTCCACGGACCACTGAGGACATAGATGATACAAAGAAAGAGGCTGCTCAACATCTAGTTAGTAGACAAAAAGGCGTTTATGGCATCTGTCACCTCACAAACAATTCTGAGTTTTTAGAGACTATCATGTTTCTAAATAGAAAAATGTATACATAAAATATCATGTTGGGAGCAATGATTACATTTACACCTTTACATACATTACTTATGAGCCTCAAAACAACACTACAATTAACACATGCAAAAACTGCATGCATAAAACTTAGCTAATCAGGATTGAAACTCAAGTCTAGCTGACATCAAAGGTGGTACCATGTTCTTTCTATTACCTCATACCAATAGCCCATGTCCTATTCTTTCCTGTTATATTTTATCCCAATTAAATAGGTTTTAAATACATATCCATGTTCATATACTGTAAGAAATTCAGGAGCTTTGATTTCTGACATCATCACAGTGTCCAGGGAAATCTAAACCTCTAGATCTGAAGAAGAATCATCCACTAGAAAGTATTATTTGTCTTGTGCAGTTTGAAAAGGTGCATTGGCACATTTTCACCACAAGGGTGCACTGAAGTAGCAATTTATCAAGCTGGACATAAAGAATTAATGATGTTTTCCCAAAGGGTTAATCCCTTTTCAAGGACTGTATCTATTCACAATAACACAAAAAGTATCAATGACAGAATTTGTGACATTAGTTGACAATAAACTGGTTTGGATGAGTTCTTAAATATTTTGATGGTCTCAACTACATAAAAGAAAGTTTTAAATAAAAAGGATTTGCACTCTTACTCTGCCCACCTGGGCTAATTCTCACTAGAGCTGTATAAGAAATAAATCAATTTTGACAAATCAATGAACATTATTATTCTGTTTTAGGATTGCTATTTGATAACTCTAATTGGCAGGCCACTGATTTACTTTTTCTTTCTGAGTTGGTTTTATGCATCTGACTGCTTATGCTTAGTCTGAGTAATTTTGAGTTACCAAAAATAATGAGTGTTCCTACATGAAAGTTAGGTTTAACGTTTTGTGTGTGTGTGTGTGTGTGTGTGTGTGTGTGTGTGTTTAGTCACTCAGTTGTGTCTGAGTCTTTGTGACCCCATGGACTGTAGCCCACCAGGCTCCTCTGTTTTCCAGGCAAGAATACTGGAGTGGGTTGCCATTCCCTTCTATAGGAGAATCTTCCCAACCCAGGGATGGAACCCAGGTCTCCTGCATTGCAGGCAGATTCTTTACTGTCTAAGCTGCCAAGGAAGCTCTAAAGTTATGTGTCTGTGCTTCTGTGCTTAGTCACTCAGTTGTGTCTGACTCTTTGCAACCCCATGAACTGTAGCCTGCCAAGCTCCTCTGTCCATGGGGATTCTCCAGGCAAGAATACTGGAGTGGGTTGACATGCCCTCCTCCAGGGATCTTTGCAACCCAGGGATCAAATCCAGGTTTCCCACATCACAAGTGGATTCTTTACTGTCTGAGCCACCAGTGAAACCCAATATTGTGTACCATGTTTACGTTTGATAGCTGTCTTTAATACTCAGCAATCACCTTCATAAAACCTCTATACTTGGGGAGGGGATATGTGGATATGGTTGTGTATCTGATAAGAAATAAACCAATGTGTGAAAATGTAAGTGATGTGTTTATACCTTGCCTCAAAGATGACAGCATAATTAAATGGAACATCAAAGCTTTCCCTGGAAAACAAAGGGGGGCACATGGGTTAAATAACTTTGCTACCTTATTCAGAGCCTGCAAAACTGCAGAAATCCTGGGTGCTGTTCCAGTCAACATGACCTGGGTAGTGCAGGGTCTTTGCAGCCACGGGCCACAGCTCTGATCTTATTTCATTATCTCCATTTATAGTAACATCTTTATACTACTTAGTTGGTATCAAAAATTCAAGGACTTCACAAAGACAAGGTGAAATTTTTCCTTCAACAAGCATTTATGGAAAACCATGAGATGGTCCTTTTACTAAGCTGAGACTGTGCAGTAATATGAGAGATGGATATGGCCCCCACCATCAGGGATTTCATTTTTTTTTAACTTTGACACTAGCTATAAATAAAGGGAGGAAAAAAGAAGGAAACTTTTGCTGTTTTCAGCAACATGGATGGACTTGGAAGGCATTCTGTTAAGTGAAATAAGTCAGACAGAGAAAGACAAATACTGTGTGATATCACTTATGTGTGGAATCTAAAATATACAACAAACTATTGAATATAACAAAAAAGAAGCAGACTCATAGATACAGAGAAAAAAACTAGTGGTTACTAGAAGGGAGGATGAGAGGCAAGGGAGGCACAAACTACTGGGTGTAAGATGGACTCAGGGATATATTGTACAATATGGAAAATATAAGCAATATTTTGTAGTAACTGTAAATGAAAAGTAACCTTTAAGAATTGCATTAAATAAAGTGGATAAAATAACGAGAGGAATCACACAAAAGTACCATAAAATAGTTATAACCGAGTAAGTTTTAAAATAATAAAATATATTTTTAGATCACTGACTTAATAGATAACCGAATCACTGAGTTCTATATTAACAAGTGTCTATAAAATATATTTGAGTTTGGGATAACTTACAATTTTTTCCTACTTCTATTTGATACCCCAAACAGTTGCTCATTTAAGCCATTTTGAGGTGTAATAACAAAGAGAAATAAACAATGTCATCTGCATGAAAACGGCAGGGACTTGTATCTGTTTAACTGCTGTATTATTTTGCCTTTTTTTTTTTTTACATTAGGTCCAAGAAGATTATTTACAGACATAAAAGTAATTCCAAGCCCCAGAGAATATTTACTTCGATCCTTGGCTTCAGAAACACCCTCTATATACACTTGGATCTGTGTCAGCAAAAGGAAGAAATCACAACAGTAAAAGGGAGTCTGAGGAAGACACAGGAACACAGCATGTTGATATTCTATCTGTAAATCATGACTAGGCAGTTTCCTCCACTGAGAAATCTACTTAATGTTCATAGTTTTTAATCTAATATTTTCTATTTTGAAACAATACTCTCATTTTTTACAAATATTTCATAAAAAGAAATAGATTTTTTTTTTGTATTTTCATTGGCACTGTTCCAATTTTAAATTATGTTATCAACTTTTTATTTATTTTTTTATTAATTTTTATTTTGCAGAGGCTTTTCATCCTCATCTTGATACCATGGGCTTCCCAGGTAGCACTAGTGGTAAAGAACCCACCTGCCAAGACAGGAGACGCAAGAGACACAGGTTTGATCCCTAACGGAAGGCATGGCAACCCACTCCAGTATTCTTGCATGGAGAATCCCATGGACGGAGGGGCCTGGCAGGCTACAGTCTGTGGGGGTCACATGAAGTCATACATGACTGAAGTGACTGAGGACGCACAACTTGTTAACATGAGTTCTCAGCTTCTATACCATGCATGCCAAAGACTACTACCCATGATGCCACACAGGACTCATACAAAAACTAGGGTGATTGTGCTACTTGGGACATTAGTAGGTTTACTATGGCATGTCACACATTTCTTGCCTACCTGTTCTTCAGCTAAACCCAGCTACGTATGAGAGACAAACACATTTACAAAATGATCACCCAAAATGTCAATGACTGCTAGCAGCCTAATTTATTCTCTACCTTCTCTTGCCCAATTATATGTGAAGTCCATATAAAGATATAGAGGTCAATGGTTTAATCCAAAGAAATTAAATTCTAATTATAAACTTAAGGCATTGTGATAGGGAAGGGAAGTGATATTCAGAGATCAAGGCCTTTCTAACACTAAGCACAGAAAAAAAAAAAAAAAAACCCTGTTTCAGTAGTGTCTCAGACTATAGGACTATAAGTCAAGCAAGACTGATGGTTACAGGATCATTTATGTTTACAATGAAATTTGAAGCATGGTCACATCTGTTGCACTGCAGCTTAAAATCACATTATAAATTTAGTAATGGCCTGCTCACCACATGATTCAGATTACTGCAAAAATTTTAACAAAATGGAGAGCAGTGAAAATCTGCTGACACTTGAGAGTCATTTTTTATCCCCTTTCTTATTTGATCGCTATTTTAAAAACTTGGAAAAAAGAAGTGTACTGACTACAGATACTTTTCATGATTATTACTATCATTATTATTTATGAGAGCTCTCTAGATAATAATAAAGCCAAAATCATCTATCTCTCTGCTATGCTCATCAGCCAATCTGCTTTATCAAGAGCAGGAGGCATTTCCCTGTTGGAACACTTCTTGTGCCAGCCAACTTGTTCACTTTGGTACTATTTTCCTTGTGTCTCCTAGTACAGTAATGGCTCCACACGTACTGTGAAAATTGCTGTAATTCCTTCAGAGTTGGAAGAAAATAGAAATATAGCCCCCCTCATTTCTGCAAAAACTGTGGCCGAAGCCAAATAGCGGGTAGATGAATTGCTAGGAACTCTCAGAACTTTAATTTAGTGTTATTATTATTTATTATTTTTTTGGACAGTAAAATGGTTGCAACTTTTGGTCATTCCTCTTATTCTCAATTGACAAGAATTCTGAGAATTTGACATAACAAACTAGCCCAAACAGTGCAAGTTAAAATATCCCACTTAGCAGTAAAGGCACCAAACCTATAGACATTGATAAAAAAAAAAAAAAAGAGCAGGATAAAAATGATGCTGACTAGGTTTTAAGGTTAAGTGTTACAGGACCTGAAAAAATAAATACTTTTCCTTCCTAAAGTCAGAATAGGGATACAGACCTTCTGGCTCATATATTATTTTTCTATAGTATGTCCCTGAATATTGTTGTTGTTCACTCAATCGTGTCCAACTCTTTGCAACCCCATGGACTGTAGCCCACCAGACTTCTCTGCCCATGAATATCTCTGAATAGGAATAGTCTATTCATATTGAAAGTAAATTCTTTAAAGAGAGCCAGTTTTAAAATTTTTCAGAAAAGCAATTAAAAATTAACGTAAGACTGGAACTTGGGAAGAAGCAAAGAAATAACTGAAATTCTCATAAACGTCATCTAGCAGGAAAAGTCCTAAACAAAGGGATTCTGGCTTACTTCCATTCTTCCCTTCAGCCTGGTCAAACCCTGGATAACAGTTATGCTGTGGACTGTCAGAGACTGCGACATTTATAAGATGCACACAAAATAATGCCTCAGTCATGACTTTTCTTCTCTTTCCCAAACATGGAGGGATTGGGGCAAGCAGAGGAAATTATATCTATAATTATAATTAGGACAATGATGGAGCTATGTTGATTGCCCTGCTTGTCCTTCTACCTGGTACAAGACTAGTGATTGGATAAAGGAGAAATAGCATTATTCAAAAGTTGACGACAAGGCAAGCACTTCATGAATATTAACTGACTTATTTTACCATGCCATGTATATCATTATCTAAACAGGAGGGGAAAAAAAGTACATAAGTGGCCCAAAGAGGCACAGAGAGGAAGTACTAAATCTGAAACTTAAAACTGAGTCTGCCTGGCTTCTGGTCTACTTCTTGTAGCTGTAGCATATGCTTTCCATTCGGAATTAAATGAATGCAATTATTGGCAGCTATATATGTGAGTAATACGTGTAAACTTACTGTTTCACACCACAAGTTACATGTGTATGGGTACATTTACACGCATATATGCAGACTGTTCTGTCTACTGAAAACACTGACTTTTCTCACTAGTTCCTGTATTTCCACCACTTGCTTTTATTTTAGCAAGAAAGAGCTTTGAAAAGTTATCCTTTAATTGGACCCTAACTAAAGACACCTTTCTGGGAAGCCAACTGTGCTTTAGCCTGTGACAAAATGCAAGAGATAAAAGACAACTGGAGAGGAGCTGTGTTTCCTGAAGGTGGAATTCAGACAATAGTTAAAGACTTCAGAAAAGTTAAGGACTGGAAGATAGCTTCCTGCATTCGTGATTTTTTTTAAACAACGTTACACAATTAATTTTGAAGTCACTTTCCAAACTGCTAAGTACACTTGCATTCAATCTTCAGTAGAAAGATATATTTGAGTTCAAATGTAAGTAATACCTGAATGATTCACACTTCTCTACTCTGTTAATATATATCATCAACTCAAAAATATTGAAGGGAACATATTCTATGCACCAATAAATGTTTATACAGAGAGACAAATGAAAGGGAAAAATACCCAAAAGACACTAGAATTCAACAATGACTGAAAAAATTATTTTTGATAGCCTTTACATATTCCTAAAATGTGTCATTTTATGTGGATTTTTTAAAAAGAGCTCATAAGTAATAGAACACCCTCCAATTTTATCTCTAGTCAGATCAGATTGCAATAAAATTTAAGCTGTATAATGACTAGATATTTCAAGGAATGATATACTGCAGATAGGTAAAAACAAATGGCATTCAGAAGTTAATCCAATATTAAAGGACCACCATTTCCTGCAGAGTGAAAACACAGAAAAGATTTGCAAAAAAGGCAAAGTAAATAAAATGACCGCTAGATCTATTGGTAATATTATTAAGACAATATGACACGTTTTATGATTAGTTGTATAAGTATAGTTTCTTGGCCATGTAGCATAAGGGAGAAAAAGAAAGTCAATAAACATAATCATGCATGCTCTATGAGCCAATGTGTTAGAAATAGAAAATAATCTTAATGGGAACCATTATAATTGCAGTAGGTATCTAGCTAATTTTACCAATGACCAGCCAATTCCAGCATTAGCATTGAGAACTAAATTCTGACCCAACAGTCTAGGGCCCTAATAGCACTAAACCATTTCATTTCAAATTACATTTAGTGTGATGTCCCATTAGTTGAACACTTATATTAACTTTTAACATTAGACTTAAATTCATTATAGAGTCATGTGTACAGTTTTGCTGGCAATGCAGCAGTGTTTGTGTTTTTTCTTCCCCTATGATGTATTATTACTCCATAAAATGGAAATGTTTCTTAATTAGGATTCAATCGAGAGATACCGGAAGACAAAAGATTAGGCCAGAAGAAATCTTTGTGATATTAGGAAAAGGTGAGAATACTTTAATTGCAAAAACAAAAATTAAATTTGGCAAAGAGAAAGATCTTCAAAAAGGACATTCTCAAGAGGGAATGGGTGATGCTTCAGACATTATTAGTATATTCAAAGTTGGTATCTATCTCTACTCCAAAATGCAGGAAATGTCTCCAAAATGTTAATGTAAAATGATATATATTGGAAATGTATTTACCAATTTATTGGAAGGTTTTAGCATGCTTTATGGCAGTAGATCAGATTCTCTACATTTAGTAAAACATAGGATGAGAGATTTGGGTCTATGATCTATTTTTATTTTAATTAAAAGTCTCTAGTAAATGCACTTCAAAGATTAAATCACTTTCAATTGCTTTTGGCACCTACACAGATTTGGCTGCCATATGATTACTGACAATGAAGCTACTTGGGTTTTTTGTTGGTTTGCTTTCATTTAATATAATTGAATTTATGTATTTCTACCTTACAAAGTCCTATCAAGTTCAGGTAGCTATTTTGTAAAAATGAATTATCACTACCATAAGATACACAGTTAGTGATATTAGTAGATCAATATATAATTTTTTCTCCTATTAGTATCTAGAGATACAGCCCTGGCTTAGGAGACAGGCAAAATGAGTATGTTCCGTTATATTAGTTTGCACACAAAAAAAATTAAGAAGCTAGATCATTGTCATTAGTCATGATAAAAATGTCTCCTAGGATATGTAAGTCAAAAGAAAGTTTATGTGGCAGAATTATGTAAGGAAACTTACAAAAGTGCCTGCCCACAAACCATGCAATCTGGAAACAGCCAAGAAACAAAACCATAGAGAAGGAGAGATAAATACAACATGTATTAGGGGTTATTATGCAACTAAGATTCAATATGATCCTGGAAATATAGCAAAAAATAGTTATGGAAAAGAAGCTATTTCTTATGCTCAGTAGCTAATTTTCAAACATATGTACCTGTATTTGAAACTTTGAGCATTTCACACATTTTTCTGTATCTGAAAAAAAAATGGATCCAGACTGATATTGTGTATAAATATAGCTGAAAACAGTTAATATAAAGGTAGCCAAAAGCAAAGTTCAATAAGAATCATAAAAAAAGGATATTGTTCTGATTGCTGTTAAAGTATTTCTGATGTACACTTGCTCATATTGGAAAAGAATGATTAACTGTACAATTTTCCTAGAAAGGATGAATTATCTATAGTAAGATGATTTCATAAAATGTTTAATTAAATTAAAAACTAGAATAAAATGTTTAGATAGAACAGTAAGTATAATTAGAAACTTTAGAAATAATATGTAACTTCATTTTGACAGTAAATATTTCAAAGTCTAACAGTTAATTAAATGTTTTCCAGATAATTTACAAGAAAAACATTATATATTTTCATTTTTAATTGATCGAGGGCATTAGATGATAAAATAACACATATTTTAAAAATAATCTATACTGGAAAATTAAGAAATGCATACCCTTCAGGGTAAATGTATTTAATACAAGGTAATATAAGAAGAGGACATAAAATTTTCTTATTCATGTGATTATAAGTTTAAATAAATACCTGAACATATTAATATGATTTGAAGGGGAAGGACAATTAAGACAACAGTGGTAATAAAAAGTTCATCTGTTCCAGTACATAATTCATATTGTATGATTTGAAAATATATTATGTATTGAACATATAACACAAATAATCTTCCCATGTGGGCATTTAACTGGGACTAACCACATTGTATGCTTATCTTTAAAAAAATGATAATGCTAAAAACACATTTGAACTATATGAAACAAACTTAGTGAACATACAACAAAAATAAAATCAAGTAATAATAATAGTTTAAATGCTGGGTATGACCATGATACAGTAAAATTTATGTTGAAAATAAAATATTCATAATTATTTAACCCAACTTTAACAAACATATAATATCAAATTTCAAAATGCATGCCTTTTTTTCTCTTTTATTTTCATTTCTTAACTTACTGCTTTGTAAGTTCTCTTTTGTCCAGCATGTTTCCGAATTTGTTCTCCATTTGGCCCTGTTTCCACATGCATTGAATAGATAATGTCAAAGAAATCTTCAACTACAGCTACTCGCCGCAAAGATAGCTTCTCATCTACCCCTACGCCATCCTGTAAACAAAACCAGAAAAAAAGGCATAAGATTAATAAAGATGTATTAAATACATAAGATTAACACATAAATTTCATTATACAAAAGCATTTTGATAAACCAAACCAAATAATCTAGATAGGAAAATTGAAAACATATGATTGAATATCTCGTTTTATACTTTATTTACATATAAAACTTTAAGAAACACAGAAAAGATATTTGGCAGATTTAATCATGCCAACAAAGATCCGTCTAGTTAAGGCTATGGTTTGTCCAGTAGTCATGTATGGAAGTGAGATTTGGACTACAAAGAAAGCTGAGCACCAAAGAATTGATGCTTTTGAACTGTGGTGTTGGAGAAGACTCTTGAAAGTCCCTTGGACTGCAAGGAGAGCCAACCAGTCCACCCTAAAGGAAATCAGTCCTGAATATTCATTGGAAGGACTGATGCGAAGCTGAAACTCTAATACTTTGGCTTCCTGATGCGAAGAGCTGACTCATTTGAAAAGACCCTGATGCTGGGAAAGATTGAAGGCGGGAAGAGAAGGGGATGACAGAGGATAAGATGGTTGGATGGCATCACTGACTCAATGGACATGAGTTTGAGTAAACTCTAGGAGTTGGTGATGGACAGGGAGGCCTGGTGTGCTGCAAACCATGGGGCTGCAAAGAGTTGGACACAACTGAGCAACTGAACTGAACTATATCATGCTTACCCATTAATAAAATCTTTTAAATTTTGTAATGAATTAATTGTAACTTTCTTAAACAGTATAACTTTCTTAAATTATTCTAAAATATATTATTAAGGCCTAGTATTTTATTGCAATAATTTCTTTCAGATATTGATTCATTTATCTAATCAATATATATTGTGTGCCTGGGTACTGGACATTGTTATTAGAGAAATGAAAGAAATAATATGAAACCTCTACCTGTAATATCATAGAGTCTAGGAAAGAAAATTCATCTATTCTTCTATCCACATTAGACTAAGGGATAGTATGTGTTAAAGGTTAAAACTGTGAGCTCCAGAGATTATCTAGGTGT
Source organism: Aepyceros melampus (assembly GCA_006408695.1). Classification (NCBI taxonomy): domain Eukaryota; kingdom Metazoa; phylum Chordata; class Mammalia; order Artiodactyla; family Bovidae; genus Aepyceros; species Aepyceros melampus. The sequence goes on from SJXQ01006572.1 coordinate 13,886, forward strand.
AAACTTTGGATCATCCACTCAGAAGTTGTATATTTTGTGCATATCACCTAAACCTCTCTGAATTTGTTTTCTTACCCATAAAATATGGATATTAGAGCTTACTTAACAGAATTGTAGTCATTAAATGAAATAATGTATATACAGGATATAACCCAGTGTTTGCCATTTAGTGAACAGTCAGTAATTCGCGGCTTTTGCCACTCTGATGATCATGATAAAAATACAAGTACTGGGCAATTCAGAGAATAAAGATGTCATCTCTGACTAAAGCACCTTCATAAAAGAAACAGAATTTGACGGTTTGCTGAAGCAGGGGATTCATCATGGCAGAGAGAAAGGCCACAAGGAGCCAAAAGTTCCTGTACATGATTGAGAAGAGTAAATAGTAAGCTTTGAATGAAATAAGAAATAAATTTCATCTTAGGGCTCCACTTGAAAGAATTCACTACTTCTGAGTGGAGAATCCCAAGTACCACTGATTTCTAGAGCACCCATTTTTAACCTTTAACCTTTAGTCTAATATTGACGACATCATATATATTTTTATTTCTGAAGTGAAAGGTTTTCCTACTCACAAATACACACACATATTCAGACAGTGTTATTATTCAAACCTTATTCAACCTGAAGTAACACTGCATTTCCATCAGTGCTGGCACACAACAGAAGGTGATTAACCTGAGCAAAATCATTATGCAGTCAATAAGTCAAATGGCAAAGCCTCTTTGAACAATAGTGCTGGCAGACTAAGCTCACTGCAAAACTGAAAGCAAACGGCATGATGTTTTTTGTTAGTTTGGTTTTATTTTATTGATTTGTTTCTGGTTTACAATAGATCTCAGAAGCAGCAGTGCCTAAAGCAGGATATTAAATCACTATATATATAAAGTTTTATATAAGGACAACTGCTGAGTTTTCCAAATTTCCTGGCATATTGAGTGCACCACTTTCACAGCATCATCTTCCAGGATCTGAAATAGCTCCACTAGAATTTCATCACCTCCATGAGCTTTATTCGTAGTGATGCTTTCTAAGGCCCACTTGACTTCACATTCCCAGACTTCTGGCTCTAGGTGAGTGATCACACCATCATGATTATCTGGGTTGTGAAGAACTTTTTTGTACAGCTCTTCTGTGTATTCTTGCCACCTCTTCTTAATATCTTCTGCTTCTGTTAGGTCCCTACCATTTCTGTCCTTTATCGAGCCTATCTTTGCATGAAATGTTCCCTTGGTATCTCTAATTTTCTTGAAGAGATCTCTAGTCTTTCCCATTCTATTTTTTTCTTCTCTTCCTTTGCATTGATCACTGAGGAAGGCTTTCTTATGTCTCCTTGCTATTCTTTGGAACTCTGCATTCAGATGGGTATATCTTTCCTTTTCTCCATTGCTTTTCACTTCTCTTCTTTTCACAGCTATTTGTAAGGCCTCCTCAGACAGCCATTTGCTTTTTTGCATTTCTTTTTCTTGGGGATGGTCTTGATTCCTGTCTCCTGTACAATATCACGAACCTCATTCCATAGTTCATCAGGCACTCTGTCTATCAGATCTAGTCCGTTAAATCTATTCTTCATTTCCACTGTAGAGTCATAAGGGGTTTGATTTAGGTCATACCTGAATGGTCTGGTGGTTTTCTTTACTTCCTCAATTTCAGTCTGAATTTGGAAATAGGAATTCATGATCTGAGCCATAGTCAGCTCCTGGTCTTGTTTTTGCTGACTGTACAGAGCTTCTCCATCTTTGGCTGCAAAGAATATAATCAATCTGATTTCAGTGTCGACCATCTGGTGATGTCCATGTGTAGAGTCTTCTCTCGTTTTGCTGGAAGAGGGTGTTTGCTATGAGCAGTGCATTCTCTTGATGGAACTCTATTAGCCTTTGCCCTGCTTCATTCTGTACTCCAAGGCCAAATTTTTCTGTTACTCCAGGTGTTTCATGGCNTGACTGTATAGAGCTTCTCCATCTTTGGCTGCAAAGAATATAATCAATCTGATTTCGGTGTTGACCATCTGGTGATGTCCATGTGTAGAGTCTTCTCTTGTGTTGTTGGAAGAGGGTGTTTGCTATGACCAGTGCATTTTCTTGGCAAAACTCTATTAGTCTTTGCCCTGCTTCATTCCGCATTCCAAGGCCAAATTTGCCTGTTACTCCAGGTGTTTCTTGACTTCCTACTTTTGCATTCCAGTCCCTTATAAAGAAAAAGACATCTTTTTTGGGTGTTAATTCTAAAAGGTCTTGTAGGTCTTCATAGAACTGTTCAACTTCAGCTTCTTCAGCATTACTGGTTGGGGCACAGACTTGGATTACTGTGATATTGAATGGTTTGCCTTGGAAATAAACAGAGATCATTCTGTCATTTTTGAGATTGCATCCAAGTACTGCATTTCGGACTCTTTTCTTGACCATGATGGCTACTCCATTTCTTCTGAGGGATTCCTGCCCACAGTAGTAGATATAATGGCCATCTGAGTTAAATTCACCCATTTCAGTCCATTTTAGTTCACTGATTCCTAGAATGTCAACATTCACTCTTGCCATCTCCTGTTTGACCACTTCCAATTTGCCTTGATTCACGGACCTGACATTCCAGGTTCCTATGCAATATTGCTCTTTACAGCATCAGACTTTGTTTCTATCACCAGTCACATCCACAGCTGGGTATTGTTTTTGCTTTGGCTCCATCCCTTCATTCTGTCTGGAGTTATTTCTCCACTGATCTCCAGTAGCATATTGGGCACCTACTGACCTGGGGAGTTCCTCGTTCAGTATCCCATTATTTTGCCTTTTCGTACTGTTCATGGGGTTTTCAAGGCAAGAATACTGAAGTGGTTTGCCATTCCCTTGTCCAGTGGACCACATGGATTAAAGGAATGCAGGCTTAACACACCGTAATGTGAATGCAGGCATACACATCCTAATCTTATCAGCAACTCCATCCTTGAACTATTGCCATAAAACTCCTCATTTAATCCTCCTGTTGGGGACCCATCATTTTCCATGGCATTAGCCCACTGTGTCCTCCTTTGCCTAGAAAAGCAATATTCTTTTCTACTTCACCCAAAACTCTTGTCTCCAAATTTCAGTTCTGCACCAGTGCACAGAGGCTGAGGTTTCAGCATCAGATCCACAAAATGTCTGTGGTACTTCTACCACTACATATTAAGTCCGTGTTACTTTCTATTAGTTAAATAGATCACCAGTTTTACTGCTTCGTGTATTACAGGTAAATTAAAGCAAGTTAGGCATGTTTTCAGTTTTAAAAAAAATGCTTTCTGAATTCAAAATTAAGCACCAAATTGGGCTACATACATTAGAGCAATAGCTTAAAATATGGTCTGTAGCCAAGGTACTAAGACACTGCCAAAATCTTACCCCATGAAATAACTGGGTGATAGTTAGTTACCCAGTGCTCACTTCACAAATATTCCAATTAATTCACAAAGCTTTTCTATTTGAAGCTCCAAGAGATGTTACTGATGCTTTAATAACAGAAATTTTCCCTAATAGGACTAATTAGTGTGGTTAAATTTGTACTTTTTAAAATAAGGTTGTATTATATGATCAAATCCATAATCAGTTATATTTCTATACAGTAACAGTATGTAAACAACTTGAAAAAGAGATAAAGAAAACAATCCCACTTACAACAGCACCAAAGAAACAAAATACTTAAAAATAAATTTAACCAAGGAAATGGAAGATCTGTACACTGAAAAATATTAGACCCTGATGAAAGAAATTAAAGAAGATACAAATGAATGGAAGTATATTCTGTGTTCATGCATCAGAGGAGTCAATATTACTAAAATATCAATAATATCCAAAGTCATCTACAGATTCAGTGCAGTCCATATCAAAATTCCAATGCCATTTTTCAAAAAAAAAATAGAAAAAATTCCGCAAATTTGCATGGTACTACATGAGATCACAATGGACAAAATAATCTTGAAAAAGAACAAAGCTGGAGGCATCATGCTCCCTGATTTCAAACTACCTAACAAAGGTATAATGATCAAAACAGTATGGCACTGGCATAAAAATAGACACACAGTCCAACTAAACAGAATCAAGAGCCCAGATAGCCCACACATGTATCAGTTCAGGTCAGTGCAGTTCAGTTCAGCCGCTCAGTCATGTCCTACTCTTTGCGACCCCATGAATCACAGCACACCAGGCCTCCCTGTCCATCACCAACTCCCGGAGTTCATTCAGACTCACGTCCATCGAGTCAGTGATGCCATCCAGCCATCTCATCCTCTGTCATCCCTTTCTCCTCCTGCCCCCAATCCCTCCCAGCATCAGGGTCTTTTCCAATGAGTCAACTCTTCGCATGAGATGGCCAAAGTACTGGAGTTTCAGCTTCAGCATCATTCCTTCCAAAGAAATCCCAGGACTGATCTCCTTCAGAATGGACTGGTCCCTTGCAGCCCAAGGGACTCTCAAGAGTCTTCTCCAACACTACAGTTCAAAAGCATCAATTCTTTGGCACTCAGCTTTCTTCACAGTCCAACTCTCACGTCCATACATGACCACAGGAAAAACCATAGCCTTGACTAGATGGACCTTAGTCAGCAAAGTAATGTCTCTGCTTTTGAATATGCTATCTAAGTTGGTCATAACTTTTCTTCCAA
>SJXQ01006572.1:18735-43966 GCA_006408695.1 Aepyceros melampus
CCAAAATAATAAAGTCTGATACTGTTTCCAGTGTTTCCCCATCTATTTCCCATGAAGTGATGGGACCAGATGCCATGATCTTCATTTTCTGAATGTTGAGCTTTAAGCCAACTTTTTCACTCTCCTCTTTCACCTTCATCAAGAGGCTGTTTAGTTCCTCTTCACTTTCTGCCATAAGGGTGGTGTCATCTGCATATCTGAGGTTATTGATATTTCTCCAAGCAATCTTGATTCCAGTTTGTACTTCTTCCAGCCCAGCATTTCTCATGATGTATTCTGCATATATGTTAAATAAGCAGGGTGACAATATACAGCCTTGACGTACTCCTTTTCCTATTTGGAACCAGTCTGTTGTTCCATGTCCAGTTCTAACTGTTGCTTCCTGACCTGCATACAGATTTCTCAAGAGGCAGGTCAGGTGGTCTGGTATTCCCATCTCTTTCAGAATCTTCCACAGTTTACTGTGATCCACACAGTCAGAGGCTTTGACATAGTCAATAAAGCAGCAATAGATGTTTTTCTGTAACTCTCTTGCTTTTTCAATGATCCTTGTATGGTCAGCTAATATTTGACAAAGGAGCTAAGAATATACAACAAGGATAAAAGTCTCTTCAATAAATGGGGTTGGGGAAAATGGATATTCACATGCAAAAAAATAAAATTGGACCCCTACCTTAAACCAATAACAAAAATGGATTAAACCTGAAATATTAGATCTGAAATTGTAAAATTCCTAGAAGAATGCTTAGGGGGAAAACTTCTTGATCTCAGTCTTGGCAATTACTTTTTTGGATATGACACAAAAAGCATAAGCAGCAAAAGCAAAAAATCAACAACTAGGACTAGACCAAACTAAAAAGATTTTCCAGAGTAAAAGAAACCACCCACAAAATGAAAAAGAAACCTACAGAATGACAGAAAATACTGCAAATCATACTCTGAGAAGGTGTTAATATCCATAATATATAAGGAACTCATACAAATGTATAGCAAAAGCAAACAAACCAAAACAAATCTCATTAAAAAATGAATGGAGGCCCTTAATAGAATTTTTCCAACGTACATGAAAAGATGCTCACATTACTAATCATCAGGGAAATGCAAATCAAACCCACAATGAGACATCACCTCACATATGTCAGAATGGTGTTACTAATAAAAGGTAGAGAGAGGTAAATGCTTGCAAGGATGTGGAGCAAAGGGAACCTTCTGGCACTGTTGGAAGAAATGTAAAATGATACAGTCATTATGGGAAACAGTAAGGATGTCCCTCAAAAAAAATTAAAGAAAAAAAAACTATGATCCAGCAATTCTGCTTCTGAGTACATATCCAAAGAAAATGAAATAAGGACCGCAAAGGTATATCTGCATCCTCATGTTCATTTTCATGAACCTGTAGCACTATTCACAATAGCCAAGATTTGGAAATAACTAAATGTCCATCAACAGAGAACTGGATAAAGAAGACGCCGGAAGCTGAGGGGTAGGGAAAATGGGGAGATAATCGCCAAAGGATACAAACTTCCCAAGATTAAAAAGTCCAGAGAATCTAATATATAGCATGGTGATTACAGTCAACCCTACCCTTACACTACTTGAAAGTTGCTGTGAGAATAGAGCTTTCCTGGTCTAGCATAACAACATGGTATGTGAGATGAAGGATGTATTAGCTTTCGTTATGTGGTACTTCTATGGATCAAATCATCACATTGTACACCTTAAACTAACCCAATGTTATATGTCAATTATATCTAAATAAAGCTAGAAAATTAAGTTTAAAAATCCCCAAGCTGATTTTAACCAAAATCACAAGATAATAACAGGCCCAAATTGTATGAAACTTAAAAAAAATGAAAACAGTAACAGTCACATGGCTCTTATCCAGCTCTCACACAGTCATGAAATAACCATGAAAAATCAAAAACCTGAAATAAACTGGAAACACGTCCAAAAAGCCAAGCTACACAGAAAGTAACTTCTTGCACTTCATTTGTAAAAATGCACTTAAAAGTGACTCAGAACCACTCTATCTTATTTTAGGTAAAATTTTATTTGGCTCAGTAATCTGAGACATAACATAATAAAAGCAAAACACTAGAAAGGGACAGTGGAGCTGGGAGAGTCACTGAAAGCAATAAAATATATTAGCTGACACAGCTGAACAGGGAGGAATAGATTTTTTTAATAGAACTATAAAAAAACAGATTCTAGAACCCAAAAAAGGAGCATGGAATAATTTAACAATAAGGCATAAATTCTCAGCAACACCAGAGAACATTTTTATATTCCATCATAGTAACAATTATACACACTAATAGCCCTGGGTCGTCAAGAAATGGTTCATTTACGACTGTAAATCCTATTTTCTAATGTGTAGAAGTACATAATATGTATTTTTAATATATTTTATCAAAAGAAATAAAAATATTAAAGTTTTAAGACTTTTCATGAATCTTTGAAAATACTAAGCATTGTTGTAAAGTGAACCACTATGTCAACAAAACAAAAGCTAAATGATCATGGAATACTAAACTGGAGCACTGTCAGAAATCTAATGAAATGAGAACACCAAAAGACATGTAAAACTCTGAGGAGCATTCCAGGCAGCGGAGAGCAAATGCTATGACCTCAAGATAGGATCAAACCCAAGCCAGTTGTTAGGGCTGTCACGATGTGACCAAAGGACCAGTGGTAAGAGAAAGATCAAATGATTAATAAGGAGTCATCACATCACACACAGAGTTTAGATTTTGTTCTAATCGCAAAGAGAAAATACTGTAATGTTTTAAGGCAAGCAAAAATGGCATTGGCTGTATTTATTTGCTTTCTCAAGTTCTGACTGCTACATGGAACATGGGTTTAAATGAGTGTGAAAGAAAATGGAAAACGAGTTAAGAGGCTATTTGATTATTCCAAGGAGAAGATAAAGGTGCCCAGTAAAAGCAGCAAGCTATTCTTTAAATAAACAAAGCGTTAGCATGCTCTTCATATATTATCACAGGTCATCAAAAGGATATATTGGGTTGGGCAAAAAGTTAGTTTGGATTTTTCCATACCATCTTATGGGAAAAACCCAAATGAATTTTCTTACCGACTCTATTTCCTTTCCCTTAAAATATATTTCCTGCATCAAGAGTTTCTAAAGGCTGAAGATGCCATTCATGAAGACAACCTACAGAGGTGTTTGAGATTCTGTTCCAGACAGAAAGGTAGCAATTTGGAGGCAGAAGTTATTTTCTTAAGGAGATTTTTCTACCTAGTTTTCATCTTTCATACCACTTGCTCTTTGCAGAGTTTGATTTTAGAAATGTGACTGATCTAAAACTTACATGGACACAATTTAAGAATTTAACAATTCTTGAGCCACTATTCTAATCTATGAACTATTTTCTAGCAGAAACCTGAGACCAGATTATTTAATAATGAAATAGGAGCTCTGAAATCCCTTCAAGTCCTTGACTTTTAGGTATAAGACAACAATAAGAAAGTTCTAGCCAAATATTGTATGAAGGATGATCTCTTTCATGGTACTGGGTTCAATCCCTACCTGAATTCCCAGTCTTAGGACAATACCACCTTTCTAGATGAGTGAATGGCTTCAAAAAGAAAAAACAACTTGGATTTTCTTTTTATTAAGATAAAGAATCTTTTTATTTCTTACACTCTTTGTAGATTCCCTTAGGAAGAAATCCAGTGAAAACTGAACTAGAAAGAATGTGATCAGCTTGCCAAAAGAATATGACTAGCTGCCAGCTTGATAGAGACAGAGATATTATGTTCCAGCTGTCATTGTAAGATTTTAGTTTCTAGAGTCCTTTTTAAAAATTATTTATTTATTTGTTTGGCTGTGCCGAGTCTTACTTGCAGCACTCGCGATCTTAGATCTACATTGCAACGTGCAAGATCTTGTTCCCGGACCAGGGATTGAATCCAGGTCCCCTGCACAGGGAATGTAAAGTCTTAGCCACTGGACCACCAGGGAAATCCTACTTTCTAGAGTCCTTCTGAGTGCCCCCAAGCTTTTCAAGAAGGCCATGAAAGATTTTACAAGTATCAAAGTGTTCACCTACAAGTAGGCATTAAGGATGGCCAAATAATAGATAATTTTTATCTAGCCCAGTGTAATATGGTGGAGCATCAGAGAACTGGCCACCCTTCTGATTTCAACACACAAGCAATATCTGGGAGACTCAATAAACAAATGACTGCATTTAGTTAATACATGAATCGTTATAGCTCCTAATTTAAATTTGGAGCTATGTTCACGTGTTTATGCAAACAGAAGTTAAAATATCATCACAAATTTTTAAACTGTAAATTCTGAATTACACCAGAAACAATACCCTGTTGTGCACCCCATAGGATGTTTGCAACAAAGAAATACTATATTCCTTTATCCAAAATTCTCCAAAGCACCTACCATGAGAGATGAGACCCTCCCTGGCCACTGGTCCTGGTGCTCATTCTCCTATACAGACCCGTGAAATTAACTTCCATCCTCTCATAGACAGCAAAGCATGTCAGCTCTGGTCTTCATTGCCTCACTTCATCTCCTGCCTCTATAATACCAGCTATTCACCCCTGAGCAACTGCCTCAGTTTATGCATCTGTAAAAGGGAGTAACAATAGAACCTACCTCAAAAGGTTGTTGGGAGGGTTATACGAGTTCATACATGTAACACGTATGAAAAAAGTGTCTGGCATATAGTAAGTCTAACCAAGGTTAATAATATCACCCCTACTTTCATCAGTCACCACCAAAAGTATACCACCCATCAAATTAAAAATGTGTTCTCTAATATCTTGAGAAAGTAGTTGTCTGGGACCAACAGCACTGACATCACTAAGGAGCTTGTTAGAAACGCAGAATCTCAATCCTCACTGTAGATTTACTAAATAACAATATGCATTTGAACAAGGCCATGTGAATACATGTTATAACTTGAGAATGCTGCTCTGACATACCATCTGCCCATAATAGCTATACTTCCTACCCTAGAACTGCCCTCCCACTACGCCCTCCAGAAATATTGTTCCAAAATCAACAAACTCTCTATAACCTTCTCTAAATGTTCCCCTATCTCGTTATACCTGAACCGCAGCTTTTTCCCAAGGACACAATTTTCCCCAGAAACTCCTGCAGTGATGACTGCTCTTCTTCCACACTCCAAGGACATCAGAGTTAGGAAGTAAAGTTGCCATCTTCATTTTTCCCAGCTCAGGTCTCTTCTTTTGCTACCAAAATATCCTTTTCTATTGGAGCCATGCCACTGGATGCTACTGTCTCCTACACTTTGTCGCTCTGGGCTTCAAATCTTTCATCCACTTCCTTTCATCCACCGGATTTTGCTATCTCTTCTTCCCAAGGTGTTGCCCTATCTTTGGAAGATGACAACAACCTCAAGGACAACCTAACAACTGGCCTCTCAGCTTCTTAACACTTACTTCTAGTAAACTTCTCCAACATATTTCACATCAGCACAGGTTTCCAGATTCCACCTGGAACCTTGTCATCATCTGAAATGCCTCAGTCTCAAAAGCTGTAGTTGAAACACTCCACTTTGTGATTATTACCTCTTTTTCATCTGAAAGAGCTTATGCTTGCTGCAACCATTCTTATACAACTTTATTGATCTTTCTAACCTCTCTCCTTATCAAATTTAGATTCTGTGGTCCATTCTATTCCAATAATATTCCTACCAATTCCCTAGTGATGCATTACCAATATACAAATCTCCCTACAGCTATTCTCATCTTCCTTCCTACAACAGAGAAGGGGTTGACCTTGGCATTGTATGAGGCCAATCCCTCCACTTTGCTCTGAATACTATTCTCTTCGCCTTCTCAAGAACCTCAGCAACTACTGAGTACCTTTTTTCCTCTTTAATATTCAATTTTCCCAAACAAATGGATCTTTGCCATTGGCTTTTAAGCACAGTCAAGTTTTTTCCATTAAAAAGCAAACAAAACTTTCTTTAATCTACAGCTCTTTCTCATCTCCATTTAGACATCTATTCTCCTTTACAAAAATATTCTCTAAGTATTTTTTACTCATTGGTTCCATTCACTTGCCATTGCACATTCCTCAGCCCATTTGAACCTGACTTGGAAGGAAAGTTATGACCAACCTAGATAGCATATTGAAAAGTAGAGGTATTACTTTGTCAACAAAGGCCCATCTAGTCAAGGCTATGGTTTTTCCTGTGGTCATGTATGGATGTGAGAGTTGGACTGTGAAGAAAGCTGAGCACCAAAGAATTGATGCTTTTGAACTGTGGTGTTGGAGAAGACTCTTGAGAGTCCCTTGGACTGCAAGGAGATCCAACCAGTCCATCCTAAAGGAGATCAGTCCTGAGTGTTCTTTGGAAGGACTGATGCTAAAGCTGAAACTCCAGTACTTTGGCCACCTCATGTGAAGAGTTGACTCATTGGAAAAGACTCTGATGCTGGGAGGGATTGGGGGCAGGAAGAGAAGGGGACGACCGAGGATGAGATGGCTGGATGGCATCACTGACTCAATGGACGTAAGTCTGAGTAAACTTGGAAGATGGTGATGGACAGGGAGGCCTGGCGTGCTGCGATTCATGGGATCGCAAAGAGTCGGACTCTGCTGAGCAACTGAACTGAACTGAACTGATGACCCCTAACTCTCCAGTGCATCTACACTCACTGAGTGCTCTGATGTCCTACAGTCCTAATGGAGAATTGCTGCCTTTGTCTTCCTTGCTGTGTTATCTTCAAGACTACTGGCCAGTCTTTTCTCCTTAAAGCAGTCTTTTTCCTTGGCTCTGGAGACGTTCACTCTTCTGGCTCTCCTTCTATCTCCCTCCTGATGCTTCTCCATCTCCTTTGCACAGCTATTGTTAGTGCTATTGACATTTTTAGAGATGAGAGTCTAAACATACATTATCTCCTACATTTACCTTTGTTTTAACAGTAGTTGTATGCTTACATATAAATTAATGTCTTTTGAGTTGCCTAATTATAATCATTCAATTTGATAATCTTCTACATGAATTATTAAATCTATAAATTCCCCCTTGACAAATCCAAATTTAATTCCCCAAAGTTAGCATGCCCCTTTTATCATCTTGTAGTATAAGTTTGCAATTATTTGCTTTGGCCACAGACATATTGATCACTCAGAGATGTAACAACTGTAGCAAATTTCCCAAATGCAAATAAAGCTACGCTGATGCCACAGAGACGCCAACATGTGATATTTAAACACATTTTCATTCACATATCCTATTTACATATGTCCCCTCTTAAGTTAAAACGGCAGCCTCTGATACCTGCAGGTGATTAAGAACTGGATATTGGATATTTGGGATTAGATCAAGTGAAAAACAGCAGTAAGGAGATACTTTTGAACTTTCCTTTCAATAAAAACCAATAATTCTTCAGAAAATTAGTTCTACATACCACCCCTCCAAGTGTGGGTTCTCTAAGTCCCATCTCCCACAATATTTTTAAAACAAATGTGCTCCCAGGCACAGTGTGAAATCCAGGTAGTTTATTTCTCTTCAAACACAAAACAAGAAGGAACATAGAGCTGAGATTCTTTGGTAACCAGAACTCATCTTAGTTCATCTTAGTAACATAATGAAATCCACGACTTTAAGAAGCTGAGTATCATCATCAAAACAACTCTTAAGTGCCCATCAGCAATGAGAATTTTCCACACCATGAGAGAGACTTCTCCACAGGTTGCATGTCCTCAGCGGCAAGATCCGTGTTTGCCATGTGGGCCTTCTCTGCTCTCTTGCTTTGTGACACAGAGCTGTGGTCCTCAACCGTTTCACACTGGGGACCAGTTTTGTGGGAGACAGTTTTTCCATGGACCAAGGGGTGGGGGATGGTTTCCGGATGACTCAAGCGCATTTCATTTATTGTGCACTTTATTTCTATTATTATTAGATCAGCTCCATCTCTGATGACCAGGCATTAGTCCTGTCCTATATTCAGAGAAAGTAGATGAGAATCATTCCTCTACCATCTGTTGGTGGCTGGCATTGGGCCTGATGGCTTTTCTTAAAGCTTCTATCACTTGTAAAATGAGGACAGTTCAGTTCAGTCACTCAGTCATGTCTGACTCGTTGAGACTCCAAGGACTACAGCACGCCACACCTCCGTGTCCATCACCAACTCCCAGAGCACACTCAAACTCACGTGCATCAAGTCGGTGATGCCATCAAACCATCTCATCCTCTGTCATCCCCTTCTCCTCCTGCCTTCAATCTTTCCCTGCATCACGGTCTTTTCCAAGGAGTCAGTTCTTTGCATCAGGTGGCCAGAGTACTGGAGTTTCAGCTTCAACATCAGTTCTTCCAATAAATATTCAGGACTGATTTCCTTTAGGATTGACTTATTGGATATCCTTGAAGTCCAAGGGACTCAAGAGTCTTCTCCAATACCACAGTTCAAAAGCATCAATTCTTCAGCGCTCAGCCTTCTTCACAGTCCGACTCTCACATCCATACATGACTACTGGAAAAACCATAGCTTTGATAAATGGACCTTTGTTGGCAAAGTAATGTCTCTGCTTTTTAATATGCTATCTAGGTTGGTCTGGAAGGCTGCAACCATGGGGTCGCTGAGGGTTGGACACGACTGAGCGACTTCACTTTCACTTTTCACTTTTCACTTTCATTGCACTGGAGAAGGAAATGGCAACCCACTCCAGTGTTCTTGCCTGGAGAATCTCAGGGATGGGGGAGCCTGGTAGGCAGCCGTCTATGGGATTGCACAGAGTGGGACACAACTGATGCAATGCAGCAGCAGCAGCAGCTAGGTTGGTCATAGCTTTTCTTTCAAGGAGCCAGTGTCTTTTAACTTTATGGCTACAGTCACTACCTGAAGTGATTTTGGAGCCCAAAAAATTAAAGTCTCTCATTGTTTTCATTGTTGTCCCATCTATTTGCCATGAAGTGATGGGCCCAGATGCCATGATCTTAGTTTCCTGAATGGTGAGCTTTAAGCCAACTTTTTCACTCTCTTCTTTCACTTACATCAAGAGGCTCTTTAGTTCTTCTTCACTTTCTGCCATAAGGGTGGTGTCATTCACGTATCTGACATTATTCATATTTCTCCTGATAATCTTCATTCCAGCTTCTGCTTCAGCCAGCCTGGCATTTCGCATGATGTACTCTGCATATAAGTTAAATAAGCAGAGTGACAATATACAGCCTTCAGGTACTCCTTTCTTGATTTGGAACCAGTCTGTTGTTTTATGTTCAGTTCTAACCGTTGCTTCTTGACCTGCATACAGATGTCTCAGGAGGCAGGTCAGGTGGTCTGGTATTCCCATCTCTCTCAGAATTTTCCACAGTTTGTTATGATACACACAATCAAGACACTGGCGAAGTCAGTAAAGCAGCAGATGTTATTCCAGAACTCTCTTGCTGTTTTGATGATCCAACAGATGTTGGCAATTTGATCTCTGGTTCCTTTGCCTTTTCTAAATCCAGCTCGAACATCTGGAAGTTCACAGATTACATACTGTTGAAGCCTGGCTTAGAGAATTTCAAGCATTACTTTGCTAGCCTGTGAGATGAGTGTAACTGTACAGTAGTTTGAACATTTTTGGCATTGTCTTTCTTTGGGATGGAATGAAAACTGACCTTTTCCAGTCCTGAGGTCACTGCTGAGATTTCCACATTTGCTGGCATATTGAATGCAGCACTTTTCACAGCATCATCTTTTAGGATTTGAAATAGTTCAACTGGAATTCCATCACCTCCACTAGCTTTGTTCATCGTGATGCTTCTTTCCTAAGGCCCACTTAACTTCACATTCCAGGATGTCCGGCTCTAGGTGAGTGATTATACCATCATGGTTATCTGGGTCATGAAGATCTTTTTTGCATAGTTCTTCTGTATATTCTTGACACCTTTTCTTAATATCTTTAGCTTCTGTTAGGTCCATACCATTTCTGTCCTTTATTGTGTCCATCTTTGCCTGAAATATTCTCTTGGTATATCTAATTTTCTTGAAGAGATCTCTAGTCTTTCCCATTCTGTTGTTTTCCTCTATTTCTTTGCACTGATCACTGAGGAAGGCTTTCTTACTCTCTTTCCTATTCTTTGGAACTTTGCAGTCAAATCTCTCTTTGCTATTCTTTGGAACTTTGCATTCAAATGGGTATACCTTTGCTTTTCTCCTTTGCCTTTAGCTTCTCTTCGTTTCTCAGCTATTTGTAAGACCTGCTGAGACAACCATTTTGCCTTTTTGCATTTCTCTTTCTTGGGGATGGTCTTGATCACTGCCTCCTGTACAAAGTCACAAACCTCTGTCCATAGTTCTTCAGGTATTCTATCAGATCTAATCCCTTGAACCTATTTGTTACTTCTATTGTATAATCATTAAGGGATTTGATTTAGGTCATATCTGAATGGTCCAGTGGTTTTCCTTACTTTCTTCAATTTAAGTCTGAATTTGGTAATAAGGAGTTCATGATCTGAGCCACAGTCAGCTCCTGGTCTTGTTTTTGTTGACTGTATAGAGCTTCTCCATCTTCAGCTGCAAAGAATATACTCAATCTGACTTTGGTTTTGACCATCTGGTGATGTCCATGTGTAGAGTCTTCTCTTGTGTTGTTGGAAGAGGGTGTTTGCTATGACCAGTGCATCTCTTGGCAGAACTCTATTAGACTTTGGCCTGCTTCATTCTGTACTCCAAGACCAAATTTGCCTGTTACTCCAGGTGTTTCTTGACTTCCTACTTTTGCATCCCAGTCCTCTGTAATGAAAAAGACATCTTTATTGGGGTGTTAGTTCTAGAAGGTCTTGTAGGTCTTCATAGAACCATTCAACTTCAGCTTCTTCAGCATTACTGGTTGGGGCATAGACTTGAATTACTGTGATATTGAATATTTTGCCTTGGAAATGAACAGAGATCATTCTGTCGTTTTTGAGATTGCATCCAATTATCGCATTTTGGACTCTTTTGCAGACTATGAGGGCTATTCCATTTCTTCTAAGGGATCTTGCTCACAGTAGTAGATATAATGATCATCTGAGTTAAATTCACATATCTCAGTCCATTTTAGTTCACTGATTCCTAAGATATCGATGTTTACTCTTGCCATCTCCTGTTTGACCACTTCCAATCTGCCTTGATTCATGGACCTAACATTCCAGCTTCCTATGCAATATTATTCTTTACAGCATCAGACTTTACTTCCTTCACCGTAAATACTACATTAAATATGGTAGCAGAGAGGAAGCATAGACCCAAGTATTAACAACATAGGGGGAAATATTTAAAGATCATTAAAAGTTAAAATATAGCTGTCAGGAAGCATCAGATCAAGAAGGATCATAAGCTTGCCTAGAAAACTTCCTGTGTGAGAATAATCAAGTAGGCGCTCTGTGAAATAGAAAATACACGCACTGTTTCTAGGCTACCCTGGTGACTCAGCGGTAAAGACCCCGCCCACCAATGCAGAAGCCACAGGTTCTACCCCTAGTCCAGGAAGAGCCCTGGAGAAAGGCATGGCAGCTCACACCACTATCCTTGCCTGGGAAATCCTATGGATAGAGGATACAATCCATGGGGTTCCCAAAATTGTCAGACATAACTTAGCGACTAAACAACATCATATTGATTTCTGCCTTCAGTTCCTGCAAAGATCTCCTAAAACCCTTGTGTTTCCTAAGTGATGAGAGCGCTAGAAGCATCTTTTTTTTTTTTTTTTTGCTAATATTTGGTCTTTGGTCCTGGTTCCTGCCACAAAGTTCCTAAATCCTTTGGAATTTCCAGGGTGATACGAGTGTCTTGTTCTAAAGAGGTGACTCTGGTTGGGCTCTTGGATGGTTCCTAAAAGAAAGCTGATCACCAGAAAGACCAAGCTGTGAAGAGAAGCTTGGAATTTTCAGCCATTCCCCTGATTCTCCAGAGAGGATAAAGTATGAGGTTTGGAGAACTTCTGGTTGCTGAATATGTGATCTGCTAGGGAAGCAGTGTGCCCAGGGAGGGCATGAAATTTACCATATGTCTTCCATACATTTCTTTGACTTCCCTGGTGGCTCAGATGGTAAAGCATCTGTCTACAATGAGGGAGACTTCTTTATCTGGCTGTTCATCTATATCCTTCATCACATCATTTATTATCCCATAGAATGAAACATGGAAGTTTTTCCCTGAGATCTGTGATCTATTCTAGCAAATAATCAAACCCAAGGGGGAAAAGGTTATGGAAACTTCTACTTTGCTGGTGGGTAGGGCTTCCCTGGTGGTCTAGTGGTTAAGAATCTGCCTGCCAATGCAGAGGACAAGGGTTTGATCCCTGGCCCAGGAAGATCCCACATGCAACTAAGCCCATGTACCACAATTACTGAGCCCAAGCTCTAGAGGCCATGCTCCACAAGAGAAGCCACGGTAACGAGAAGCCCTTGCACCGCAACAAAGAGCGGCCCCCCTCACCGCAACTAGACAATCAAGCAATCAAGACCCAGTGTAGCCAAGAGCAAATTAGTTGATTAATTTTAAAAACTTGTGGGTAACCTGGGAACTTACTATTTATGATTGACATCTAACGTGGGGGGATCTCTCAAGGCAGCCTTTCAGTTGTGGGATCTGATGCTACCTTTGTATAGGTAGTGCCAAACCGAGTTGAATTGCAGGAAACTCACCTGGCATCACAGAGACGTGCTTGATGTGCAAACCACCCCTCATCTGGTGTCAAGAGTGTTGTGAGTATGGCAGGGGTGTGAGGAAGGGAGACACACAGGAGGGGGAGTGAGGGTTTCCTAACTCAGGCTCCAAAACCATGTGTTCAAACAGATGGAATGAGTGATGGAGAGAGTGGAAAGGAGCAGGCAGGTAAAAAAAAAAAAAAAATCATGTAAATCTTGGGCAGGATCCTAGGAGACTGGCATTAGAAATGCAACATTAATGCCTAGGGCTGTTCAGGAAAGGACCCCAAGTATGATGAACTGGCTTAGTGATTCAAGATCCAAGAGGAAAAGGGACATTTTTCAGATGCAAGAGAAAAGTAGATATTCTCCATCAGAAGACAAATTTCTACATTGAAGAACACAAGGATCTGGAATTTGATCAACTTGATGAGGAGGAAAAATAACTGTGTGTAGGGGTGTGTGCAATGAGTCATGTCCAACTCTTTTCAACCCCATGGACTGTAGCCTGCCAGGCTTCTCTCTGTCCATGGAATTTTCCAGGCAAGAAACCTGATGTGAGATAAAACATGTAAATAAAAATTAAGTACTAAGGTGTGTAGTGATGACTATAATACTGCTGGTTGGGTGGTAAATAGCTTAAAAAGGCTTCATAAAGGTTATAACATCCCACTGGGAGCCTTCAGGGCTTGGGGGAAGGCAGATATTCTGGTATTCAGCATCACAAGATAATACAAAGTCAGGAAAAATAATAACTGAGGACATCATCTGTTAAAGATATAGGAAATATAAGCATAAGAGCACTCCATTTCCACAGAAATGTTCATTGCCATCTCCTTTAAGAAATGAAGGAGGAATGAAAATACAGGGGGGGAAAGGGACAGGAGAAATGGTTATTCAAAACAGATGTCTTGGGACTTCCCAGGTGAGACAATGGTTAAGACACTGCTTCCTCTGTAGGGGGCATGAGTTCAATCCCTGGTTGGGGAACTAAGACCCCACAAGCCATGTGGCACGGCTAAAAACCTAGAAAAAAATTAATAAAATAAACAAAAGAATTTATTGGAAAAATAGACAGGTGTCTTTGGTTGCTCTCCAGTTTCCTGCTCATTATCAGTTTTCTGGCTGTGCTATTTTACACTGAAGAAGTTCTCTCTAGGTTATTATGTAAGTCAGTGAGAAGAGTCAATTTACTATTAGTATTGTTGATAAATGAAGTTTAAATTGGTTCTGGAGGCAGTATCTCACAGGTTCTCCACACTTTGGTACTGACTAATAAAGCACAGAAATACAAAAATTTCATACATTTTTCTCATTCACCAGAGAAATTCTCATGTGAATAGAGTCAAAAGCCTTCTTTACCTATGTATAAGACCCTCCTCAAGTCACTCCCCCTACTGCCACTTCCAGATCTCCAAGCCCTCCTCTCCTCACAGGAGCTTGTGGGTGGGTTTTTGCCTCAGTCTCTGGGATACATCAGTCCTTAAAAACCACCCTTTAGTTTACTTTTATTGCCCCTTCTTGAAACTAAGTCCTCATTTCCACAGCCTCGCGGATACCTAATTGCCTGCCTTGCTCCCTTCTACCTGTGACTCAGCAAATGACCCAGAATTCAGATTTTTCAGAACTACCAGCCTGTCTTGCCTTTGCCCATCCCAGCCTAGGGTGTGTGCCCAGCTCCTGTCCCGTCTTTCCTCTCCTTCTGCAGATAACCTGCCCAGGATGCATCCTGTCACAGGAAGCGACACTGCCAGGCTCCTGGCCTGTTTTCATTCGACAAGAATTAAACCACAGCCACAGTACGTGCTGATCTTTCAGAAAAAGTGCAGTTGCCTCTTACGTCTTTGTCAGCAGCCCAAGAAGAATTTCTCCTACTGTCTATGTATTTTGTCACTAATTACTTTGTTCATGGTTGTGACATGGCATACAGTATGTTGACTATTTCCCCATCTTTGTTAGGAGGAATAAAGACCAAGAGAGAATTGGTTCAATCTCTTCATGATGCTGAAATTATGATACATAAACACGTGAGCAGTGAAGACACCTATAAGCGCCTGGCGTGTCTACAGCAACACAAAGCAATGCATCCCCTAAGGCCAGACATCCAACCAGGACAGACACAGCATAGAGTCCCAAATCACAGACCAAACCTTAGTTCCCGTGCCTTTTATGGCTCACATCTCCCCCTGGGGCTAACTGGATCTCTGTAATAAACTTCCTTGAGTTGCTCTCTGTTCTAAAGTGCCGTGGCATTGACATACTACCAGATGTAAAATAGACCTAATGGGAAGCTGTTGTATAACACAGGGAGTTCAGCTGGGTGCTCTGTGATAACCTAGAGGGGGTGGGATGGGGTACAGAGGGAGGGAGATGCAAAAGGGAGGGGATATATGTATACTTCTTATTGATTCATGCTGTTGTAGAATAAGTAAGAAGTATACATATGAATGTGAGAGTTAGACTGTGAAGAAGGCTGAGCACTGAAGAATTGATGCATTTGAACTATGGTGTTGGAGAAGACTCTTGAGAGTCCCTTGGACTGCAAGGAGATCCAACCAGTCCATTCTGAAGGAGATCAGCCCTGGGATTTCTTTGGAAGGACTGATGTTGAAGTTGAAACTCCAGTACTTTGGCCACCTCATGCGAAGAGTTGACTCATTGGAAAAGACCCTGATGTTGGGAAAGGTTGAAGGCAGGAGGAGAAGGGAATGACAGAGGATGAGATGGTTGGATGGCATCACCAACCTGATGGACATGAGTTTGGACAAGCTCTGGGAGTTAGTGATGGACAGGGAGGCCTGGCGTGCTGCAGTCCATGGGGTTGCAAAGAGTCAGACACGACTGAGCGACAGAACTGAACTGAATACATATATCATTCCCTGGTGGCTCAGATGGTAAAGCGTCTATCTACAGTGTGGGAGACCTGAGTTCAATCCCTGGGTTGGGAAGATTCCCTGGAGAAGGAAATAGCAACCCACTCCAGTACTCTTGCCTAAAAAATGCCATGGTCGGAGGAGCCTGGTCCATGGAGTTGCAAAGAGTCAGACATGACTGATTGACTTCACTTTCATACATATATCTAACACAACACTGTAGAGCAAAGGAACGCATTTGAATCAGTTCTAATGAAGATGAACCTACAGCCTATTACACAGCATGAAGTCAAAGAGAAAGACAGATTGTATACTAACATATATATATGGAATCTAGAAAGATGGTAGTGAGTAATTTATTTGCAGGGCAGCACTGGAGAAACAGACAAAGAGACAGACTTATGGACATGGGGAGAGGGGAGGAGAGGATGAGAGGTATGGAGAGAGTAACATGGAAATTTACATTATCATATGTAAAACAGAGAGCCAATGGGAATTTGCTGTGTGTCTCAGGGAACTCAAACAGGGGCTCTGTAACAACCTAGAGGGGTGGGATGGGGAGGGAGATGGGAGGGAGGTTCAAGAGGGAGGAGACATATGTATACCTATGGCTGACTCATGTTGAGGTTTGACAGAAAGCAACAAAATTCTATAAAGCAATCAAAAATTAATAAATTTTTAAATAAATAAACATAAATTAAAAATGAAAATAGTAATAAACACAAAAAGTGCTGTAACCAATTCCCATTATTTTTTATACAGTTAAAGAGGGACATGCAGTGGCCAGCCAATCGTGTTGGTCTGCAGCTCTGAAGAGAGAGTCGGGAGCACCAGGCATCTCAATATTTTTTAAAATGTATGACTGTTGCACAGGATTACTTCTTTGTAGGATCACTGCCACTAACTCCAAAGTTACTCTTTTTTTTTTTAATTAATTTTTATTTTTTAGTTTGTTCCTTATGTCAAATGTCACTAGATAGAAATAGCCTCTAACTCTAAATTCTATTATACTTATTTCAGAAAGGTATATTATAGTCCTTATGCTGTTTTTGCTACAACAATATGGGTAGAGGTGGCCAATTTAAGTGTAAAAGTGACAGATTTTCTCAAATAAGATTGCTGGACTATCTTCCACAGGTGGCTTAGCTCCTGCTAGACATGCTCTTCAGATCACTGCCACTCAGACACCTTCCCCCTTTGGGAAGCCCAGAATTGTTCATTTTCCCTTGGAGATCATAGACACAGATTCTACCTGAAGTCAGTGAGCTTTTCTGAGCATTTGCGGCAGGAAGTGCCTGGCTTCAGAAAAACAGATGGCTTCCCTCTGTAAAGCCTGCACCTAAAAAGAGGGGGAAAAAAATCATCAGAAAAGTCCTGAAACCAGGGCATCCACATTTCCCATAACATAAAAAATGATCATGCTATGTGTAAACCACTCCACTTCCATCTGGTTCTCATAAATGGCAATGACCGAGAAACAGAAAGGAGGGAAAAGCAGCGAGATGGGAAATTAAATGGACATCTATTCACTGTCCTCTCCAGAGGAATGGACTATTTTCCCATCCTCTTCCCCCCCAACAGGGAAAACACCTCTTTCCCTATTTCACTGAGAAGCAATAAATTTCAGAACTCCCACAATCAAACTGGAAAGTTTTGCTATCTTCATGTTAACTTAAAAATAGTGAATGTCACTTGAAAATAAGAATTGTGTAATACTTCATTTCTGAGTTATACAAGTGATGGAATTGCCACTTGATGCGCCCTGGGTGAAAGAGTGCAATGTTTTCTATTTTATAAACTTCTGTTTTGTTTTATCAATATGTAATACGTATGTTCTTTTTTCAGTCATTTTTCAGTTCTTTTTTCAATAAAAATGTCTATTTTTGATAAGAAAGTTCCTGAAAACACCCTTAATAAGCCAGTGGTGATAATTAGAATAATATATTATAAAGTTATTAAAGGCTAAATCAATCATTTAATATGAACAGTTACACATCAAGAAGTTACAGAGGGCTTCTACCACATCCGTATGCTTGAAGTGGCATGCTGAATTGTTCGAATTTAAGGTTCTTTTCGTTACTGAGCAAAGAGAGGTGCAGTACTGGACCTCTCCAATGTAAATAATACATTAAGGAGATAAATAAGTTTAGATAATGAAGAATTCTAAGGTCTTTAACGTTCAGATCTCTTTTGAAAACGCATCAAAGTGAAATCTAATGATTCAAAGAATGGCCGAATGGATGATGGATATTGTGAGCATCAGATCTGAAGGGCATACCATCAGCAAAAGAAATGTAAACTTAAGCAACCCTCATTCCCAGATCTGATGGACATTAAGCTCATATGCTGCCAAGAACAACATTTCACATTCGCCGCCCAGAGTAAGAGCCCTTCCTACGTCCATGGGAGGAAGTCGTTTGCCAGATGTCGCTGTTTATTTTACACGTCTCCCTTTGACTTGGGCTTATTTTCTCTTGACCTCCCCAACTTCTCCCATGCACACCATGTGAAGAAAACTCAAGATTCAGGAAATCTTGCTAAGAAATACCTAGCTGTTCCAGTCAGTTACCCAGCCTCAACATGTGTTCCTGTTTATGGGTCCAGCCTGATCGCTGACAGAGATTGAACGGCTCCCCTCATTCAGTGCTATCTGGGCACTGATCAGAAAAACAGACTCTTTTACAACTTGTATCACCCAAGACATCTATGATGGAAACTTTCTCTTTTATATGACAACAAACCTATTAGTGATAAATCAGGAAAAGAAAATGAAGTCAAAACGAAAGACAACATCAAAAAAAGACTATGTGATTTTTTTCTGAAGGCATTCTCTATATTTAGAAGCTTCCAGAGATCACACAGTTGAATGTTAGAGGATACCCTTTACCAAATAGGAATTCTAGCAGGAGTTTCACTGCAGTCTTGCCTTCTTCTTGATAAAGAATCAAACTGGCTGACTGAGGATCAAAATCTTGATGATTGGATTTTGCGGGTGTTTTTTTGTTTTTTTTTTTTTGCTGATTTACTGTTAATTTTACTTTTTATTGAAGTACAGTTGATTTGCAATGTTGTGCCAAACTGTTATACAGCAAAGTAACTCAGTTATACACATATAGACATTCTTTTTATATATATCCTTTTCCATTATGGTTTATCACAGGATTTTGAATATAGTTCCCTGTGCTATACAGTAGGATCTTGTTTATCTAGATTTCAGTATTACATATATGCTGCTAACTTTATGCTGAAGTGACACTGATGGTCATGGAAGTCACCAAACCCTCAGGAGGCACAACTGACCACACCTCCTCGCCTAGTCATCAAAGCCAATTACTTCTGTGCTGGAAGCCACTTCTGCAGCTATAGTCCAACTTTATCTTTTGCACTCTTCTGTGATTCCCATCAACCTGTCTGACTTACTATCTTCTGAGTCCATTCCAAAAGTAGGAGCAGAGAAACCTGGGATGACAGATAACGAGGCCAAGAAAATAGGTAAAGCAGGAATGAAGTCCAATCAGCTATGAACATTTTGCAAATGTGCTCAGTGGGCCTGAGTTCCTCCATAGTTACTCAAGAAACTCAAAGGGCTTGGGTTCAAATCATCTCTAAGAATGTTTGTATGTACACGGACCACCCCCTTATGCTCTCTAGAAGCATTTCCTAGTATTCAGGGAATGGCCCTGGGCACGAACTGGGTGCTCAGTAGTCACTGAATGACTGTAATTCCTTCTGTGAGACCAAGGAAAGTTACCCTCATGGTACCTTTGTTAAGACGTTCAACTGTTAGGCTAGTTAGCAGGGCTTGCCCTCTCTCAAATTTTTGGAAAAATTTCTCACTTGGAATTAAGCAAAATTTGACTCCATGTGATTGCAAATCTCCAGAATCCTTTCAATTCTATTCACCTAGTTGACCACGGGTTGAAAAAAAAATCTAACACTATAGTTTTAACCTTGTATTTTATACTCAATGTGTGTTTTTTTTTTTTTTAATTTTTTTTCAATTCAGTAAAAAACCTAACGACTATGATTTAGCACAGCGTTCTCAAACAATCTGTGGTGGAAGACCAGTTTGGTTTTCTCTTTTTTTTAATTGTCAATTCAAAATAGACATTTTTGAGAAATAAAATGAAAACACTTATGTTTATTATTTACAATATCTGAGATATGAAGACACTCTGTTGAATGGATAACAAAGATGTGAGACAAATTAATAGATAAATGTGTGTGTGTGTGTTAGTCGCTAAGTCCTGTCTGACTCTTTGCTACCCCGTGGGGTATAGCCCACCAGGCTCCTCTGTCCATGGGATTTTTCCAGGAAGAGTACTAGAGTAGGTTGCCATTTCCCTCTCCAGGGGATCTTTCTTACCCAGGGATCAAACCTGCGTCTCCTGCATTGCAGGCAGACTCTTTATTGTCTGAGCCACCAGGGAAGCTATATAATAGAAATATATAACAATGAAATATTATTCAATCATGAGCAAACAGAAATCATACCACTTGCAACACTATGGATGAACCTAGGGGCCTCCCAGGTGGCACAGTGGTAAAGAATCCACCTGCCATTGCAGGAGACACAAGAGAGACAGGTCCAGTCCTTGGGTGGGAAGGATCCCCTGGAGAAGGAAAGGGAAGCCACTCTAGTATTCTTGCCTTCAAAATTCCATGGTGGGCTACAGTCCATGGGGGTTATAAAGAGTCAGACATGATTGAGCACACACAAGAAAGCACAGATGCACCTAGAGGACATTATGCTAAGTGAAGGAGCCAGACACAAAAAGACAACACTATGCAATCAATACAATACTACACAATCTCACTTACACATGGAATCTTAAAAAATTCATAGAAACAGAGTAGAATGGTGGTTATCAGGACTCAGGGGTGAGGGAGATGGAGAGATACTTGTCAAAGGGTACAAGTTATCAGACGAGTAAGTTTTGAGGAAATTTAATGTACAGCATGGCAATTATAGCTAATAATACTATAGTGCAGAGGGCTTCCCTGGTGGTTCAGTGGTAGAGAATCCACCTGCCAATTCAGGAGACACAAGTTCAATCTTTGGTTCGGGAAAATCCAACATGCCAAAGGGCAGCTAAGCCCATGCACCACAACTATTAAGCTTGTGCTCTGGAGCCCAGGAGCTGCAACTACGGAGGCCCAGCCACTCTAGAGCCCATGCCCCACAAGAGAACCCACTACAAATGAGAAGCCCACACATCGCAACTAGAGAGCAACTAGAGAAAAGCCTGAGTGGCAATGAAGACCTGCTGCTAAGTCGCTTCAGTTGTGTCTGACTCTGTGCAACCCCATAGACGGTAGCCCACCAGGCTCCTCCGTCCTGGGATTCTCCAGGCAAGAACTCTGGAGTGGGTTGCCATTTCCTTCTCCAATGCATGAAAGTGAAAAGTGAAAGTGAAGTCGCTCAGTCGTGTCCAACTCTTAGTGACCCCATGGACTGCAGCCTACCAGGCTACTCTGTCCCTGGGATTTTCCAGGCAAGAGTACTGGAGTGGGGTGCCATTGCCTTCTCCTATGAAGACCTAACACAGTCAAAAATAAACAAATAATTTTTTTAAAAGAAGTGCAAGGCCCTTGAGGTCAGCTGATGAGCCAAGCCCCTCTTAAAAAGAAAAAAATACTATATTGAATATTTGAAATTTGCTAAGAGAATAGATTGTAAGTGTTCTCACTATCAAAGAATAAAATGTAGGTGAGGTGTTGAGGCTGTTAATTAATCTGATTATAGTAATCTTTTAAAATGTATACCTATGTCAAATCATCATTGCAGAAACCATCAGTTGCACACAGCAAATATACAACAGTCATTGGGTTCAGCAGACACAATACTGCACTGTCAAGTTTCTTTCCATCAGGCAAATAGTTGCTTAACACTGTCAATTTTGGTATCTATCTGGTCCCAGATTGCTCATGATCAATCTGGTTATTCAGTACTGTGAATTACACAAAGGGTGCCACTGCTTTAGGACCAATCTTCTTTCTTGACCTTAACTGACAAGATTAAGGCAGTAACTGAGTATGTCCTCATTTCATATCACCTCCTACCCACAACACAAAGATTAAGATCTTTGGAGAGGGAAAAGATCATTCTGTATTGTTGAAATTAGTTTCCTATATTTTTCATGCCTGAAAGAGGTCATTTTTTTAAATACTGAAGATTAAAATATTTGTCAAAAGTCAGAAAAGGAAGGTCACTATGAAAATGTCTGCTTTTCAGAGGAGTGATTATTCTCACTTACACATCTATGTTCTCCTGTTGAAATGCTGCCAAGCTATATTTTCTTGGCAATAGGAAATAATGAAGATATATGTGTAGGCAGAACAGAGCTCACTCATAAGACAGATGGGTGTGATTCCCAAAGTGCTGCCCTTTGAAAGGACCTGGAGAGGGAAGACCATGTCTCACATGTTCATTTAATCACTCTCTCTTTTTTTCTCTCTCTTTCTCTCTCTCACAAACACACTAAGCACATTTTATAATGGCTTGAATGCATGCTTAGTTGCTCAGTCATGTCTGATTCTTTGCAACCCTATGGACTACAGCCCACCAGGCTCTTCTGTCCCTGGGATTTTCCAGGCAAGAATATTGGAGTGGGTTGCCATTTCCTCCTCCAGGGAATCTTCCCAACCCAGGGATCAAACCTGTGTCTCTTAAGTTCCCTGCATTGGCAGGCAGGTTCTTTACAACTAGTGCTATGCGGGAAGTTCTTACAATGAATTAGTAGTAAGTGCATAGCTTTGTAACCAAATCAGTTCAGTTCAGTTCAATCACTCAGTCATGCCCGACTCTTTGCGACCCCATGGACTGCAGCACACCAGGCCTGCCTGTCCATCAACAACTCCTGGAGTCCACCAAAACTCATGTCCATTGAGTCGGTGATGCCATTCAACCATCTCATCCTCTGTCATCCCCTTCTCCTCCTTCCTTCAATCTTTCCCAGAATCAGGGTCTTTTCCAATGAGTCAGCTCTTTGCATGAGGTGGCCAAAGTACTACAGTTTCAGCTTCAGCATCAGTCTCTCCAATGAACACCCAGGACTAATCTCCTTTAGGATGGACTGGTTGGATCTCCTTGCAGTCCAAGGGACTCTCAAGAGTCTTCTCCAACATCATAGTTCAAAAGCATCAATTCTTCAGCACTCAACTTTCTTTACAGTCGAACTCTCACATCCATACATGACTACTGGAAAAACCATAACTTTGACTACAGGGACCTTTGTTGACAAAGTAATGTCTCTGCTTTTGAATATGCTGTCTAGGTGGGTCATAACTTTTCTTCCAAGGAGTAAGTGTCTTTTAATTTCATGGATTAAGGCACCATCTGCAGTGATTTTGGAGCCCCAAAAAATAAAGTCAGCCACTGTTCCACTGTTTCCCCATCTATTTCCCGGGACTGGATGCCATGATCTTCGTTTTCTGAATGCTGAGTGTTAAGTCAACTATTTCACTCTCCTCTTTCATTTTCATCAAGAGGCTTTTTAGCTCCTCTTCACTTTCTGCCATAAGGGTGGTGTCATCTGCATATCTGAGGTTAGTGATATTTCTCCCGGCAATCTTGATTCCAGCTTGTGTTTCTTCCAGTCCAGCATTTCTCATGATGTACTCTGCATATAAGTTAAATAAGCAGGATGACAATATACAGCCTTGATGTCCTCCTTATCCTATTTGGACCAGTCTGTTGTTCCATGTCCAGTTCTAACTGTTGCTTCCTGACCTGCATAGGGGTTTCTCAATAGGTAGGTGAGGTGGCCTGGTATTCCCATCTCTTTTAGAATTTTCCACAGTTTCTTGTGATCCACACAGTCAAAGGCTTTGCATAGTCAATAAAGCAGAAGCAAATGTTTTTCTGGAACTCTCTTGCTTTTTCCATGATCCAGCAGATGCTGGCAATTTGATCTGTGGTTCCTCTGCCTTTTCCAAAACCAGCTTGAACATCAGGGAGTTCATGGTTCATGTATTGCTGAAGTCTGGCTTGGAGAATTTTGAGCATTACTTTACTGGCATGTGAGATGAGTGCAATTGTGCAGTAGTTTGAGCATTCTTTGGCATTGCCTTTCTTTGGTACTGGAATGAAAACTGACCTTTTCCAGTCCCGTGGCCACTGCTGAGTTTTCCAAATTTGCTAGTATATTGAATGCAGCACTTTCATAGCATCATCTTTCAGGATTTGAAACAGCTCAACTGGAATTCCCTCACCTCCACTAGCTTTGTTCATAGTGATGCTTTCTAAGGCCCACTTGACTTCACATTCCAGGATGTCTGGCTCTAGGTGAGTGATCACACCATTGTGACTATCTGGGTCATGACGATCTTTTTTGTACAGTTCTTCTGTGTATTCTTGCCACCTCTTCTTAATATCTTCTGCTTCTGTTAGGTCCAGACCATTCTGTCCTTTATTGTGCCAATCTTTGCATGAAATGTTCCCCTGATGTCTCTAATTTTCTTGAGGAGATCTCTAGTCCATTTTATTGCTTTCCTCTACTTCTTGGCATTGATCACTGAGGAAGGCTTTCTTGTCTCTCCTTGCTATTCTTTGGAACTCTGCATTCAAATGGGTGCATCTTTCCTTTTCTCCTTTGCTTTTTGCTTCTCTTCTTTTCACAGCTATTTGTAAGGCTTCTGCAGACAGCCATTTTGCTTTATTGCATTTCTTTTCCATAGGGATGGATTTGATCCCTGTCTCCTGTACAATGTCATGAACCTTCATCCACAGTTCATCAGGCATTCTGTCTATCAGATATAGTTCCTTAAATCTATTTCTCACTTTCACTGTATAATCGTCAGGGATTTGATTTAGGTCATACCTGAATGGTCTAGTGGTTTTCCCTACTTTCTTCAATTTGAGTCTGAATTTGGCAATAAGGAGTTCATGATCTGAGCCACAGTCAGCACCCAGTCTTGCTTTTGCTGACTGTATAGAGCTTCTCCATCTTTGGCTGCAAAGAATATAATCAACCTGATTTCGGTGTTGACCATCTGGTGATGTCCAAGTATAGAGTATTACCTTCTATTGTTGGAAGAAGGTGTTTGCTATGACTGCTGTATTCTCTTGGCAGAGTTCTATTAGCCTTTGCCCTGCTTCATTCTATACTCCAAGGCCAAATTTGCCTCTTACTCCAGGTGTTTCTTGACTTCCTACTTTTGCTTTCCAGTCTCCTATAATGAAAGGGACATTTTTGAGGGGTGTTAATTCTAGAAGGTCTTGTTGGTTTTCACAGAACTGATCAACTTCAGCTTCTTCAGTGTTACTGGTTTGGGCATAGATTTGAATTACATGATATTGAATGGTTTGCCTTGCAGATGAACAGAGATCATTATGTCATTTTTGAGATTGCATCCAAGTGCTGAATTTCAGACTCTTTTGTTGACTATGATGGCTATTCCATTTCTTCTAAGGCATTCTTGCCCCAGTAGTAGATATAATGGTCATCTGAGTTAAATTCACCCATTCCAATCCATTTTAGTTTGCTGATTCCTAGAATGTCTATGTTCACTCTTGCCATCTCCTGTTTGATCACTTCCAATTTGCCTTGATTCATGGACCTAACATTCCAGGTTCCTATGCAATATTGCTTTTTACAGCATCAGACCTTTCTTCCATCACCAGTCATATCCACAGCTGGCTATTGTTTTTGCTTTGGGTCCATCCCTTCATTCTTTCTGGAGTTATTTCTCCACTGATCCCCAGTGACATATTAGGCA
>SJXQ01006573.1:0-104858 GCA_006408695.1 Aepyceros melampus
TTCTTACACTTATCGACTAAAATAGCTATCTTAAGACATGACCTATTCTTCCTCCTGGCTTCACAGTGGTAAAAGTCTAGGTCAGCTAGAACAGATTATTCTCCTTTTTCTTAAGTTAATTTAAACCCACATTCTTTGAGTATTCTCCTGGAAGATTCTCCAAGAGCAAAAACCTCATATACAACCTAACTCAGATAAAGGGACTTCCTCTAAGTGAGGATCCACACATGTTTTCCAGGCCATGTTAGAGCAAACAGAGTGATAAAGCTGCTCTTTGTTGATGGAAAAGAACAATAGTTGAGTATACCATTTTTATCACTGGAAACTTAAAGAAGGTAATACAAAGCTAAATCTATATGTGTTTTTAGTTTTACAAATTTGATTATCATTTCCCTTTCAAATAACTATTTACAGTTGTGACTAATGTTTCCCCTCAGAAGGATTGAATAATTTAGGAAAAAAGGCTGAAATGGCTTTTGGTAGACACATAAAGTTGCAATGCTGAAAGATAAAGGAAGAAATAGACATTTTACAGATTCTATTTAACCATTCTAAAATAGCTGTAATTGAAAAGAAATACCAAGACTTATGTAATTATTAAGAGCTGGTTTGATTTAGTTGCTGCTTCTGCTGCTGCTAAGTCGCTTCAGTCGTGTCCGAGAGAGAGACCCCAAACACAGCAGCCCACCAGCCTCTGCCATCCCTGGGATTCTCCAGGCAAGAACACTGGAGTGGGTTGTCATTTCCTTCTCCAATGCCTGAAATTGAAAAGTGAAAGTGAAGTCGCTTAATCATGTTCGATTCTTAACAACCCCATGGACTACAGCTTACTAGGCTCCTTTGCCCATGGGATTTTCCAGGCAAGAGTACTGAAGTGGGTTGCTATTGCCTTCTCTGTGATTTAGTTGAATGATATAGAATATATATATATAAATATATATTTATATATATATTTATATAGAGAGATATACATCCATTGTTACCAAACAAATAAGTGCTTTACCTAATTGCTCACAAGGATTCTTGCAATGGTAGGTCCATGTGCTCAGCTCTTGCCAACTGACTCAAAAGAAAATGACAAGGATCTGCTCTAGGGAAGAACATAGAGAATAAGTGTGACTTCTCTGGGTACTCTCTTCTCTTCTTATCACCTTGAAATATACACATTAAGACAGCAGGACCTCAAATTGTGCATGGAGTAAACATTCATGTGCTAAATTCTTGAGAGCCAGGGGTTATTTATTTATTTTAATTGGGCATAAGCTAAAGAGTTCTAGAAAAACATCTATTTCTGCTTTATTGACTATGCCAAAGCCTTTGACTGTGTGGATCACAACAAACTGGAAATTTCTGAAAGATATGGGAATACCAGACCACCTGACTTGCCTCTTGAGAAATCTGTATGCAAGTCAGGAAGAAACAGAACTGGACATGAAACAACAAACTGGTTCCAAATGGAAAGGAGTACATCAAGGCTGTATATTGTCACCCTGCTTATTTAACTTATATTCAGAATACACTATGTGAAATACTGGGCTGGATGAAGCACATGCTTGAATCAAGATTGCTGGGAGAAATATCAATACCTCAGATATGAAGATGAAACCACCTTTATGGTAGAAAGTGAAGACGAACTAATGAGCCTCTTGATGAAAGTGAAAAGTAGAGAGTGAAAAAGTTGGCTTAAAGCTCAACATTCAGAATACTAAGATCATGGCATCCAGCCCCTTCACTTCATGGCAAATAGATTGGGAAACAATGGAAACAGTGAAAGATTTTCTTTTTTGAGGCTCCAAAATCACTGCAGATGGTGACTGCAGCCATGAAATGAAAAGATTCTTACTCCTTGGAAGGAAAGTTATGATCAACCTAGACAGCATGTTAAAAAGCAGGGACATTACTTTGTCAACAAAGGACTGTGTAGTTAAGGCTATAGTTTTTTCCAGTGGTCATGTATGGATGTGAGAGTTGAACTACAGAGAAAGCTGAATGACGAAGAACTGCTCCTTTTGAACTGTGGTGTTGACGAAGACTCTTGAGAGTCTCTTGGACTGCAAGGAGATCCAAGCAGTCCATCCTATAGGAAATCAGTCCTGGGTGTTCATTGGAAGGACTGATGTTGAAGTTGAAACTCCAATACTTTGGTCACCTGATGGGAAGAACTGACTCATTTGAAAAGACCCTGATGCTGGGAAAGATTGAAGGCGGGATGAGGAGGGGACAAAAGAGGATGAAATGGTTGGATGGCATCACCGACTCAATGGACATGAGTGTGGTTAAACTCTGGGAGTTGGTGATGGACAGGGAGGCCTGGCATGCTGCAGTCCATGGGGTCACAAAGAATCAGACACAACTGAGCGATTGAACTGAACTGAACTAAACCTCGTGTATCTGGTTTAACACAAATATATATTAAATTTGAAATTTGAGAAAAGGAGTTTGAATCTTGACCCTTATTATTTTAAGATCTTCACAGCATCAGTTAACTCAGGTTAACAACTTCTCAATGAAGTTAGTGCTCATTAAATATCTATTTTTCTCCTATATTTCTCAGCCTAAATAGTACTTAGTTTACAGCCACATGATTAACTCTGCTTAATGAACTGAGAATAGCAATGGCATGCATTCTTTATAGTCGGAGGCAATAGAGAACTGCTATTCCTCCTTCGTCTCTTTCCCTCCATCATGAGGATCCAGAAGCCAAGTGTTCCAAATAGTATGAGCTGTAAGATAGAGGTTCATGGCTTGAACCACAGTGGATTCTAAATGACTGAGAAATAATCATCCAAAATTAGTTTAAGCCACTGAGATTTTCTGGCTTAAAGCTCAGCAAAGACTGGTCTATCTTTATTAATTAAATCGTCTTTAAAATGTCATTCTTTTTTTTTTTAAAAAAGAAATCATTCTTTGATTCCTTTAGTCACTACCATATTTTCTAGAGCTGTGGTACTCTAAAGTGTGATCTGCAGACTTGGGCTGAATCAAAAACTGTGTGTTACGAGTCAGCAATTAAATAAATATAGAAACTGAGTATAAGAATGTAGATTTTTTTAATAGCAACTGATTATTTCCATGACACCTAAGTATGTGCAAGCATGGTTTCAGTGACTCACTTATATTTCACATTTGTTATATAAATATTTTATTATATTGCATTGGCCCATAACAGATTTTAGGAATAATAAGGAAACTGGACTCCATAATATAATAGACATTTTTTAAAATTTATTTTTATTTATTTATTATTTCTTTGGTTGCACCAGCTCTTAGTTGCAGCAAGTGAGATCCCTGACCTTTAATGAGGTATGCAGGATCTTTTCTTTTCTTTTAATTAATTAATTTTAACAGAAGGATAATTACTTGAAAATTTTGTCATGTTTTTTGCTAAACATCGACATGAATCAGTCATGGGTGCACACATGTCCCCCCATGCTGAATCCCCCTCTTACCTCCCTCCCCATTCTATACCTCCAGATTGTCCCAGAGCACCAGCTTTGAGTGCTCTGCTTCATGCATCAAACTTGCACTGGGCATATATTTTACATATCACAATATACATGTTTCAGTGCTATTCTCTCAAATCATCCCACCCTCACCTATGAAAATGATGAATGAATGAATGATTTAAAATGTTTGTGTTCCTCTTATACAGAGATGTAGCTTGGCATGATTTATAATGAGAATTATCATTTTTGGAAAATGTAATATAAACTCAAATAATATGAATAACATGCCAGAAAGCACAGAGAAGAAAGAAAGTCACTAAAATTTCATTATCATTAACATTTTAGGAAATTTTTCATATATACTAACATATACACACAAGTACTGTCTTTTAAGTTTAGACTTAATCGTATTAGAATAGATAATGTATGTCATATGCTTTTTTCAGTAAAATACATGTCATGGACAAATCTTCCTGTCAAACCTTCTATTTTATTCATCATTATTGAGTATGTTGCTGCTGTTCAGTCACTAAGTTGTCTCCGACTCTTTAGCGACCCCATGGACTGCAGCCAAGCTAAGCTCCTCTGTCCATGGGATTTCCCATGCAAGAATATTAGAGTGAGTTGTCATTTCCTGCTCCAGCAGAATCTTTGTGACCCAGGAACTGAACCTACGTTTAGACTTAATCGTATTAGAATAGATAATGTATGTCATATGCTTTTTTCAGTAAAATACATGTCATGGACAAATCTTGCTGTCAAACCTTCTATGTTATTCATCATTATTGAATATGTTGCTGCTGTTCAGTCACTAAGTTGTCTCCGACTCTTTAGCGACCCCATGGACTGCAGCTGAGCTAAGCTCCTCTGTCCATGGGATTTCCCAGGCAAGAATATTAGAGTGAGTTGCCATTTCCTGCTCCAGCAGAATCTTTGTGACCCAGGAACTGAACCTATGATTCCTGCACTGGCAGGTGGATTCTTTACCACTGAGCCACCAGGGAAGCACTACTGACATATACATAGCTATTTATTGTATACATTACCATAGTTTATTTATCCAGGCCCTCACTGATACAAATTTTAATTACCAACCATTTGTCTGTCATCCATGATTGATGGCAAGTGTCCATAAGCATGAATACATATTTTCACACGCATCTGATGTTCCTGAGGGTAAATTACAAAGAATTCCTGAAAATGTGCATGCCTTTCTAAATATAAAACCTGTTAATTTATTATCTTTTTGAACAAAATCCATTTCTTGACCATTTTTTCAGGCTAAAAATTTAAATATGTATATATATTCCTCACATTTTTGCATATTAGTGATCCATTGTCTTTATCTACTCTCAGACATAATATAGTTCTTAAAGCTTGCATACACGTGGTATCTAATGGTCAGCAATTACTATAATTGACTTTTATATTATTGGGAACAAGCCAAGGACAAACCCAGCTGGCCAGTAAGGGCTGCAGAAACATTCTCTCAGATGGTTATAAGTCTGAGATCTGATCGTGGCTGTTTTGTATCTCTCCCTTGGCCAGCAGGTGTAATGGGATGAGACTAAATGTTCCTCGGTGAGCCCACACTTTTATGATCCATCTGTTCAAGTAGGAAGATATGAGGCAGGTGGGATTCTTCATGCTACAATAGGGCTTAGATAGAAGCAAATGGAAAATGATTTGAATCATCTTTCCAGAGATATAACTCATTTTGTAACTCATATGAAAATTACACTTACACTGCAATGAAAGCTATGACTAATAATGAGTGAACTATTACAAAAGAAGCTTTACTTTAACCTATTTTTTCTTGACACTCTTCAGTAGAGGTGAAGGCCTCTGGTGAGCCTACCTGGCACAGTGGTGGTGGAGGGCGAAACCTGGTGGGCTCCCAGAGATGAGGCGCAGCAGCTATGGTATTGATTAGGAGAGAGCGAGGCCCTTGTAGAAGTCAAGAACGTTTTCTGAGATGGCCTGGACAATGTGGAGAGGGCTGTGCATGGCCAAATTCCATGTCCTGACCAGCCTCAAGCAGCACCACCAGAACCTTTCGCCAATTAGGAGTGTGTCACGCCATGCAACTGACAAGCCGACGGATGAGCTGTGGTCATAAGACTGCATAGCCTTATCTGCGTCCAATGGAAATCTCCATCAGAGGATAAAGGATCCTGGATTATGTTGAAGCTTGCTACCTCCAATTTGTCATTGACTTATGTAAAGGTGAAGACGTAAATCAGTTAGTCCTGTAGGCGAGACCAGTCCACCAACAAAGCTTCATGCTATAGCTCAGGAGTGCCAGTGCCTTCAGACTCCATTTAGCACAGAGACCACAGCCAAAGGACAAGCTCAACACAGAGAGGTCTGGTACCCCCATCCTCAAGATGGGACACTTTGAACTAAGCAAAGTCTGCAGTGGGCTGTTCCCCCTCCGTAGAAATCTCCAAAGCAAACAGGGGAATCAGTACACGGATATGAGTGCAAATAAATACTAGCTGCCTCGGTGTGCAGCTCAGACTTTTAAATAAGCCTCTGAACTATGAGAGGGGTGCTACACTGCCAAGGCTGTTATCTTTGCCCTGGGCATTATCATCTGGGCAAAGATACACAGAGTCACTTTCTTTGAGACCAAGAAGAAGCTCCTGAGATCCTAACCAGTCTCCTCCTATCAGTGAGGTGCTGCTAGAAAACACAAAGATGGGAGTTGCAGATTCCTCAGAAGTGTAGGATCCCCTTGTCTGGGCAAACTAAACAGCTCTTAAAAGAAGTTAGCTGCTAAATCAGGAACCTGTCTGAAGTCTTTGAACTTGAAAAGAGAATGGACCAGGCCACATAAGCTGCTTAAAATTCAAGGTAAAACATCTGGGAGTTTTTAAAGTTTTTATTGAATTTCTTACAATATTGTTTCTGTTTTAGGTTTTGGGCTACAAGGCATGTGGGGGTCTTAGCTCAATGACCAGGGTTGTAACCCGCACATGCTGCTTTGGAAGGCAAAGTCCTAACATTGGACCACCAGGGAAGTCTCCTGAGTTTGGTTAATGTAGGTCACTATACTTTTTGTTCTGCATGCACTTACTTGACTCCTNGCCTGGCACAGCGGTGGTGGAGGGCGAAACCTGGTGGGCTCCCAGAGATGAGGCGCAGCAGCTATGGTATTGATTAGGAGACAGCGAGGCCCTTGTAGAAGTCAAGAATGTTTTCTGAGATGGCCTGGACAATGTGGAGAGGGCTGTGCATGGCCAAATTCCATGTCCTGACCAGCCTCAAGTGGCACCACCAGAACCTTTCGCTAATTGAGTGTGTCACGCCATGCAACTGACAAGCCGGCGGATGAGCTGTGGTCATAAGACTGTGTAGCCTTATCTGCTCCCAGTGGAAATCTCCATCAAAGGATAAAGGATCCTGGGTTATGCTGAAGCTTGCTACCTCCAATTTGTCATTGACTTACGTAAAGGTGAAGACGTAAATCAGTTAGTCCTGTAGGCGAGACCTGACAACCAACAAAGCTTCATGCTACAACTCAGGAGTGCCAGTGCCTTCAGACTCCGTTTAGCACAGAGACCACAGCCAAAGGACAAGCTCAACAAAGAGAGGTATGGTACCCTCATCCTCAAGATGGGACACTTTGAACTAAGCAAAGTCTGCAGTGGGCTGTTCCCCCTCCGTAGAATCTCCAAAGAAAACAGGGGAATCAATACACGGATATGAGTGCGAATAAATACTAGCTGCCTCGGTGTGCAGCTCAGACTTTTAAATAAGCCTCTGAACTCTGAGAGGGATGCTACACTGCCAAGGCTGTTATCTTTGCCCTGGGCATTATCATCTGGGCAAAGATACACAGAGTCACTTTCTTTGAGACCAAGAAGAAGCTCCTGAGATCCTGACTCTTCAGACTCCGTTTAGCACAGAGACCACAGCCAAAGGACAAGCTCAACAAAGAGAGGTATGGTACCCTCATCCTCAAGATGGGACACTTTGAACTAAGCAAAGTCTGCAGTGGGCTGTTCCCCCTCCGTAGAATCTCCAAAGAAAACAGGGGAATCAATACACGGATATGAGTGCGAATAAATACTAGCTGCCTCGGTGTGCAGCTCAGACTTTTAAATAAGCCTCTGAACTCTGAGAGGGATGCTACACTGCCAAGGCTGTTATCTTTGCCCTGGGCATTATCATCTGGGCAAAGATACACAGAGTCACTTTCTTTGAGACCAAGAAGAAGCTCCTGAGATCCTGACCAGTCTCCTCCTATCAGTGAGGTGCTGCTAGAAAACACAAAGATGGGAGTTGCAGATTCCTCAGAAGTGTAGGATCCCCTTGTCTGGGCAAACTAAACAGCTCTTAAAAGAAGTTAGCTGCTAAACCAGGAACCTGTCTGAAGTCTTTGAACTTGAAAAGAGAATGGACCAGGCCACATAAGCTGCTTAAAATTCAAGGTAAAACATCTGGGCGTTTTTAAAGTTTTTATTGAATTTCTTACAATATTGTTTCTGTTTTAGGTTTTGGGCTACAAGGCATGTGGGGATCTTAGCTCAATGACCAGGGTTGTAACCCGCACATGCTGCTTTGGAAGGCAAAGTCCTAACATTGGACCACCAGGGAAGTCTCCTGAGTTTGGTTAATGTAGGTCACTATACTTTTTGTTCTGCATGCACTTACTTGACTCCTTTCTTCATGCTGGGCCCTGGGGTGGGCCCTGTAATGTAGGGAGGAAATGCAGAGTTGAAAAGAAAAGGTGCTTGTTGCAACATTGTCCCAAATCTCATTGAAGGGATATGTGGGATTATTTGAATATGAGTTGAAACGCTTATGTCACAATCAATTAATAAATGCTTCCTGTAAAATAATGGAAAAATTTTTAAAAAGAAAAAAGTTAATTTTTTTGACCTGAAAACAAGTTGTAAGTTTAAGTGAACTAGTATTATTATCCTCTTTAAATGGAAGAGGACTTGAAGTGTTTTCATCAATTCCATAGCATATACAGGGTACTCCACATTCTTTCCTTCAAATTTCAGGAAGGTTTCTACTACTTTTTATTATATGCACAGAAACATTCTATATAAACCCATTGTTTCAGTGGTACCTGAATTAAAAAAAGGAAAGTAAAGTAAAAAGGAAAAACAGCTGATCTTCATAGGAAACACAAGGAATAGGAATTCCAGAACAAGGAAGAATGTATTAGTTAATGACCTATTTTGCAGCTGTCAAAATAATTACAGGGACAAATATACATGGAGGAATACAGGAGACTCCTAGGAATTATAACTGTAAAGACTGAAAGCTGTTATCAGAACCTGGAGTCTTATTGTGGGATTGCCTATTATGAATGTGTGCCTGCGTGTGAAGTCACCTCAGTTGTGTCTGACTCTTTGTGACCCTATGGACTATAGCCTGCCAGGTTCCTCTGCCATGGAATTCTCCAGGCAAGAATACTGGAGTGGGTTGCCATGGCCTCCTCTAGGGATTTTTCCTGACCCAGAGATTGAACCCATGTCTCTTATGTTTCCTGCATTGGCAGGTGGGTTCTTTATCACTAGTGCCACCTGGGAAACCCACCTATTTTCAATAGTTATACATTAATCAGAGACCACTGTGGTTTATTTTGGTGGATGTCTAAGAAGCATGAAAAATAAGAATACAAATGTCATCTGCTTCAAAAGTGGACATTCTGAACAAGGATTATCCAAGATGAAAAGAAAATGAGGCCCTTTATCTTATAACAAGGTCATTGTATTTCAAGCCTTGCTTTAGTCTGTGTGTGTGTGCATGTGTGTGTGTGTGTAATTCACACCTTTGGCACTGGGGCTAGGACTGGAGTGGAGACTATAAAACCACAGAGACTGCACACATTTTTAGGAAAGATGAAGTCAACTTGCACTGCGACTTGCACATATAGTACAGTGACGTTTGTTCAGGAAAAGCATTTTCTTTGGGCCAAACTGAAGTGGCTAATATAAATATTCAAGGTCCAGTTTTCTAGAAGATGGGCTGAGACCCCAGTGTTCTTTGAGTTTGCCAAAAAGGCCTTAGAATGATTTTTAGTTTCCTCTTCCTTTACAGGGACCCAGAAAATTCTTTTTGCCAGCTTTATAGATTTAATTGACATGTAACATTGTGTGAATTTAAGATGTACAGTGTGATAACTAGATATATGCATATATTAGAAATGAATACCAAAGTAAGGTTAATTAACACCTCCATAATCTCACATAATAATTACCTGTGTGTGTGAGTGTGTGCATGTGTGTATATATGAGCACATTTAAGATCTACGATCTTAGCCACTGCCAGGTATACAATACACTACTATTAACTATTAATAATAACTATTAACTAACACTAATAACTATTAATAAAATTAAAAAATGCTTTCTCCTTGGAAGAAAAGTTATGACCAACCTAGACATCATATTAAAAAGCAGAGATGTCACTTTGCCAACAAATGTCTTTACATCTCCACCAACAGTACATAAAAGTTCCCTTTTCACTGCATCATTGCCAAAACTTGTTCTCTTGTGTGTTTTTTTTTTTTTTTAATGAAAGCCATGCTAACAGATATGAAGTGATATCTTGTGGTTTTGGTTTGCATTTCCCTCATTATTAGTGATGCTAAGCACCTTTTCCTGTACCTGTTTGTTACTTGTATGTTTTCTTTGGAAACGTGCCTCTTCAAGTCTATCCATTTTTAAATTGGATTATTTTGTTTATTTGATATGAGCTTCTTATGTATTTCAGATACATAATTTGCAAATATTTCCTCCCATTCAATAAACTGTGTCTTCATTCTATTGTTTATTTTGCTTTGCAGAAACCTTTAATATAGCCCCCTTCATTATTTTTGCTTTTGATGCTTATACTTTAAGTCTTGTATCTGAAAAATTATTGCTGAAAACAATGTTGATAACTTTTTCCTATGTTTTCTTCTAGGAGTTTAACAATTTCAGATTTCACATTTAAGTCTTTAATCCATTTTGAGTTAATTTTCATGACTGATGTAAATAGTCCAATTTCATTCTTCTACAAGTGGTTATTCCGTTTTGCCAACACCATTTATTGAAGGGACTAAACTTTCTCTATTGTATATTTTTGAATTTTTGGTAAAAAATAATTGACCATATATGCAGAGTCTATTTCTAGGATCTCAATCCATTCCACTAGCCTATGTGTCTATTTTTATGCCAATACCATTCAGTTCTGATTCCTTTAGTCTCCATGGCATTTGAGTCTACAAGGCAGATTGGGAGGTGTTGGCACAGGCTGGGAGCCTGTACTGAGAGCCCACCTGGAACTTGAGACCACTGGCAACCATCCTAGCTCTGTGATGGGACTGGAGCCTGCATCTCTGGGAGCCAGTCTGGAGGCTTGGATCTATGGACACTGGCTTAGTATGGAGATAAAGGAGGATCCTGGATCTGTGGGCACTGGTATAGAGACTGGGTCCATGAAGGACCTGATACTGGGGCAGGCTATGAGCCTAAGACCACAAGAGACCACCTGGGCCCTGGGGCTTTGGGGGTCTGTCTGCTGCTAGTGTGGGTTGGGAGCCTGGCAT
The DNA here is from genome assembly GCA_006408695.1 of Aepyceros melampus. NCBI lineage: Eukaryota > Metazoa > Chordata > Mammalia > Artiodactyla > Bovidae > Aepyceros > Aepyceros melampus. Next base: position 10,999 of record SJXQ01006573.1, read on the forward strand.
CACAGTAGTTAGTAGTACTGGTACAAGCCTGGTGCTGGGGTCCTTGCAGTGAAGTCAGGTGGAAGGTATTTCCACTTTAGACTGACTGGGTCTGGAGCAGGGGCCCTAGAGGTAATATAAACCTATCTTTACTACTTTCTTCAAGGTGTCTTTTGTCTTTTATCTGTGCTCCACCCAAATGCAGTAATCCCTCACTTCTGGAATCCTTAGTTCCTTTGAAGACATTTTCATGGGCATTTATTCAATATTTCTGGAAGAAAACAGTACTAGAAATTCCTATATTGCTATCTTGCTGATCCCAGAAAAAAATTTTTTTGTTGTTTTTCCAACTAAATCGTGAACTGATACACATTGTCCTTTCCCCTTCCTGTTTTCCTTTATGCTGGGAGCATCTGAGGTACTTAAATATTCATTTTAACATTTATGTCTATCCCCCATGTCCTGCATCTATAGAGCAGAAAGCACTGTCTTGTTGATCAAAAAATCAGTAAGAGATTAATGTTTAATATTCACCCACAATAGGGATTTCAGATTATCACTATGTGACACTACTTTATAGATACAAGTGGTGGTGTTATGGGGAGTAGGGGTGGGAGAGAGGAGGACCAATTGGGAATAAATATTGAAGCATGAAGCTTTTACTTGCTAAAACAATTGCTTGAAAGAAATTCTAAAATAGCTACAAACCCAGGCATGTTTTTCTTCTTTTATTTTTTCTTTTTATGCTTTACAATGCTGTGTTGGTTTCTGTCATACAACAAAGTGAATCAGCCATAAGTGTATGTATGTCTCCTCCCTCTTGAACCTCCTTTCCATCCCCCACCCCATCCCACCCCTCTAGGTTGTCACAGAGTGCTGGGGTGAGCTCTTTGTGTTATACAGAAACTTCCCACTAGCTATCTAGTTTTCAGTGTATATAGTAATGTATATGTTTCAGTGCTACTCAATTCAGCCCACCCTCCTTCTCCCACTGTGTCTACAGGTCTGTTCTCTATAGGCAAGTTATTCTTATAATTTATAATGTCAGCCTAAACTCCATGAATGATAAATTTTAAGTATGTAATTGCTACTTGGTAGAGCATCTGTTTTAGGTAAAACCTATCTCTTTTAAGTATTAACAGTGATGCATCCCTTTCTCTGACTTCCTATGACATCTTTCAGATTTTCATGAATATATGCCCATATTCTTCATCATCTTCATAATTTCTTATACTTTAATGTTTCCTTTTTCCAAAATGGATAGTAACGAATTTTCAGACTGTTCTATGCAAAATCCTTTCCTGTCTTCATCATTACAATAGCCTCACAACAGAATTCTCTAAGATTACTATGCTTTTACATATAGTCTTACAGATAACTTGAGAATAGCAGATCCAGTGACAAGTGTTCTTAGCAATTTCCTTGTTCTGAATAATAAAATTAAAAAATCTTAAATTGAATCTATACCATATCATGTGGTTGATGACTAAGCGCAAACTGAATTCTGAAGTTTGGAAAGAATTCCTTTCTCTTTCCTGCCTTAGATTGGTTGGAATTATGATGAGATAGGAGTAAGCATTAAGTCAGAGCATTCCTCAATATAATGTCAGCTCTCTGTTTTCCAGGAGTAGGTTTTTTTGAAGAGATAGTATTGCTTTGGATTCTGCATTCAGACGGCAACAAAAATGAGAACTTCTCTGATCATCTCAGAATCTTCCCAAATGTTTGTTTTTAATACTAAGAAATAAGTTTTATGGCAGAACATGTAGTAGTGGAGAAGGCACAAACAGCTTTTCTTAATTGATTCTCATTCTCATAAGACAAATCCGTTTGCCATGTAACTTTTAATACCATTCAAGGATTTTATAGAGCAAATATTTCTGTTATCGAGAAAGGATTGCTCATCATGCTATGATCTTGAGTGTGTAATCTCCTCAAATTACTCTTCCCCTTCTGGATTTGCATGTTAAGAACACATACAGGCATTATATATTAATTTAGAACTCAGTTCTTAAAAGTCTTAAGTGGATAAATGGATAAATTATTACCTCTATCTCTTAGTTTGAATGACCCTGTACTTGGCTAGCTCTTAGTCTGGCACCAAAAAGCCAATATCCTGCAAAGAAATGATTGCATTATCAAACTCTATAAACTGTAGCAGATTAGTATATATGCAAATGCTTATTTATGCTTGGAGAAGATATATTTGACATCCAAATACTCAAAAATATTACATCCTATATCTCTGTAAATAATTGTTCCATCTTTAGGGTGAATCTCTCTTCATCTTTACTCCTTTTTAATTTTTTTATTTATAAAATTAAATCATTAGAGTCTTTAATACCTCTCCAGGGGTATCAAATTGTTTCTTCTTCAACTATATCTAACAAGCACATGAAAAGAGGCTCATCATTATTAGAGAAATGCTTGTCAAACTACAATAAGGTACCACTCCACACTGGTCAGAATGGTCATCAATAAAAAGCCTACAAATAACAAATGCTGGAGAAGATGTGGAGAAGAGGAAACCCCCTACACTGTTGTTGGGAATGTAAATTGGTGCAGCCACTATGGAAAACAGTATAGAGTTTCCTTCAACAACAACAACAACAACAAAAATTGAGCTACCATATGATTTAGCAGTCCCACTCCTGGGTATATATTTAGATGAACCTATAATTCAAAAAGCTACATACACCCCTAGGTTCCTAGCAGCACTATTCAGGATAGCCAAGACATGGAAGCAACCTAAATGTCTATCAACAGATGGCCGAGCAGAGAAGAGGCGGTACATATATACAGAGGACTACTACTCAGCCATAAAAGAGAATGAAATAACGCCATTTGCAGCAACATGGATGCAACTAGAGATTATCGTCCTAAGTGAAATAAGTCAGAAAGAGAAAGACAAATACCATATAATATCACTTACATGTGGAATCTAAAATATGACACAAATGACCTTATCTATGAAACAGACAGAGAGAGCAGACTTGTGGTTGTCAAGGCAGAGGGAGGGCGGGGAGGGAGTGGATTGGGAGTTTGGGGTTAGCAGACCCTTTCTTTCCTCATCATAGAGATAACTACATCTCCGTTGTGCTCCTACGAGAGTTAAAACTTCCTGCTCGCACTGCTAGCCTGCAAGAGAAATTTCATTCCTAATTATTCTACCTATCAAGCTTCATACTTTCTTCTTTAATTCCAGTCTACACAGAAGAGAAAAATCTAAACAAGCACACAGATGTGACTGCTGGTTTCTTGATAAGTCATGAATTCTTGCCAATCCCATGACTGATTATAGGAATTATAACAAAGCCAAGAGTGATCACACTTAAGTAGCAGTGATAGAATATTTTTTTCAAGCTATATAGTTCTATGAATAAAAATTAACAAAATTATGGCAAGGTAAACACTACTACACCACAACACAAACGAGACGAAGATGCTATTGCAAAATCTGTTTTGAATCTAGTTTTGAACGTCTTCTTCCAATGGATTTCTGCTGCCTACATTATTTCTGACAGTCACTCTGCTGACACAGCATCCCAGACCTTGTGCAAAATGTTCTGGGAAACCAACAGTCAGTTCTCAGCATCCTAGGTCTAGCCCCCAAGCATTATTCATAACGCTAGTGTCATCATCAAGAGCCAATTGTATTCCTATAATCCCCTTCAAAGAGTGGAATGAAGAAAAGCAGAGAAATGTCGATCCCAGGGACATCAAAGGTCCCTGTGAGCAAAGCTGTAGCCCACAGTGGCTGCAGCTAAGGAATCCGTTTCTCTCGCTCTTGCCCTGACTCTCAGAGTATCCTCCTTGGATCTTCCTTCACTGCTTTCCAGTGGCACCCTCCAGCTCACAACATTTTTTTTTTTTTTTATGACTCTTGCCATATACTAAAGGAACTGACTGGACAATAATGAAATATTAACAGAGCTGGTAGAACGCTTTTCCTTGGATAATGGAATAGAAGTTTATAGGCCAAAATAAATTTTCTTAGGTAGAAATTCTATTCGTTTGCCTAATCTTCAGTGGTTTAATTTTTTCCCCTAATCTTCAGCCTTCATTCAAATCATCTTTTCACAGGGAAAATATTCTCAGCGACCTAAGTACACAACCCAACTTTCCATGAAAATAAACTCCAATTCTCCATTCCCCTGGCCTCCCAGATTTCTGACACATTTGATATTTTCTAGAGCCTGCCAAAGTCCAGGGAGTGCCAAATACATGTGCCAGTCTGGTTTTCAGACTGACCTGATAGGATGCAGCTGAATTTTGACAGGCTAGCAGAAAGGAAATGACTTAAATCAGAAGCAGGCTTGGTTTAAAATTGTCTTGTCTGGCTGTTTTCTTTTTTTCCTAGATGGTTCCAGAAAAAATAAATATGATTCTTGTGACCGTCTACTCTGGAAATTGTTTTTTCCCTTCTTTGTCATTCTCTATGTGAATCCCACTGGGCCGCTGAAGAGAATTTTCCAGGAGAAAGGGAAGAGAAGAGCCAATGAAAAGACTCCGTCTGCTCTTACTAACCTAGCTCTTTTTGGCTGTTGGGTTAGACAGTAATAGGATCATTGTTGAAGGCTCACTGGGTTCCTTGACCTCAGGAAAATACGTCTCCTTACGTCTAGAACCAAGACCAGTTTGCAAAGTTCTCTTTAAGGCTCTTCAGGGCCAAATCTTTAAAAGTTAAAGGACTTAGGAAGACAAACAAGCTTTTTAAAAAAAAGACAAATCCCAAATGAGAGCGAAGATAACCCTTTAAAATGTGAGAAGGAGCTGAGTCAGGCCCTGTCAGCAAGCGTCACTGAGGCCTGAGGACTTGTAACAACACGATTTTTTTTTTTTTAACTCACACAGCAACTTTGATTCAGGGATCTCAAAGTCTTCTACAAATCGCCTAATGTTGCACTGGCTAGGGGTTGTGGTTCAAGGGGCTTGTTTCTCTAAACTGGGGTTTCTCCTCCTTGACGCTGCTAACATTTTGAACTGGGTGATTCTTCGTTGTGGGGGCCACCCTATGCTATAAGGGATGTTTGCAACCTCTCTGACCTCTACCCATGAGATGTCAGGAGCACAACTGTCCTTCCCCTGCTGGTGACAACCAAACTGTCTCCAGTCATTGCCGTGTGGTCCTCAGGGGGGCAAAACGGCCCCAGTTGAGAACCACTGGTCCAAATGAACAAGACACAAAGCAGTCAACGAACTTAAATAACAGTGTCCAGCCGCAGCGAGAGTGTGAATTGCTGAGGTGTGTCTGACTCTTTTGGGACCCCATAGTATACAGCTCACCAGGCTCCTCTGTCCATGGAATTCTCCAGGCAAAAATACTGGAGAGGGTTGCCATTTCCTTCTCCAGAGGATCTTTCTGACCCAGGGATTGAACTTGGGTCTCCTGCATTGCAGGCGGATTCTTTACCTTCTGAGCCACCAGGGAACACCAAAAAAAAAAGCAGTCGCTAAACTGCAAAAAGAAAATGATGACTCCTGAGTGCCAAACATGTCACCTGTGCTGCTGTGCCCACCTCGGTGGAAACTTCGCGAATCCCTAACTTATTCCCCTGAGACCCTAATTTATTCCTCGAATTGGTTAGTTCTGAAAGTACATCCACTAAGACTGAATTGTTATTATCAGTTTTCCCTTGTGCTGCACTGAATCCCTGAGTGGGCTGCGTATGTCTGGTTGGTATTCTCCTCCCTGGTGTCACTAAGTCATTTCTGAAACTAACTCGCACTCTAAGAGAGCAAGTCTGTATAGCATGAAATGAACCAGAAGCAAACCTATAACCTAACATGCAAAATCATTGATAGTTTAAATCCTTCATTAAGAGCAGAGCTGCTTGTGGACAGGATTGGGTGGGATGAGGAGCCTGCAAGATGACTGAGCCGAGCAGAGAAATACTTTTCAATGTTATTATCTGATAAGCCACTCAACTACATTAATTTTTGCCAAAGCGCTGCTTGGAAATGATTCCAACATGGGCTTCTGTTAATCGATTTATTTAAACAGAACATATTTGCATAGACATTTTTTGCTATGTCGGTGCCTGCGTCTTGATAATTTACAAAGAGCCTGTCCCCTCCCTCTTCCTCACATTGGTGTGTGAACTTGTTGCTCTCCCCAGGTGAGTCAGAGAAGTCAAGTAGAGATTAATTTGAGCAATAAACTACCTCAAGCAGTTTGATACCAGAGACAGGTGTAAGAAATTATTTTTAAACCAAACTCTGCAAGACATGCAAGAGAAACAGGCTGGCATGCTGGTGTAACTATTACACAAAGCTGGGTGTAAGTCTTCATAACTCAGCTCAATATTATTCAGTGAATATATGTTGAGGACACACTGGCTCCAAGGTCCTGTGCTGATTCAATGGAGAATACGAGACCATCCACAGTTAGGCTCTGCTTTGACTTTCTCTTTTTACATAGGCTAACAGATAAGCTATTGCATATGCATAAGTAATTATCCTGTGAGGCAGAAGGTAATCAGTGCTTTAAAGAGGCACATGCATCTGTCTTTGGCATTCACAATTTGGGTCTCATTATACCACAGAGAACGAAGTTTTTATCATGAGAGGGCAGCCAGGATAGTGTAAAAGGAGCTGTAAATTTAGGGTCCAAAAAAATCTGGGCTGAATCCTGGTTTTCTCTTTCTCTAGATTCACACCTCTGACCATATTACTTCTCCTCTCTGGGCCTCCATTCCTTGTCTATAAAAAGAGAAGAAGAGTGCCTCAAAGGGTAATGACGAAGTTGTTCAGTCACTCAGTCATGTCTGACTCTGCGACCCCATGGACTGCAGCATGCCAGACACTTCCCTGTAATCCACCATCTCTCGGAGTTTGCTCAAATTCATACCCATGGAGTCGATGATGCCATCCAACCTCTGTCATCTCCTTCTCTCTTTCCCAGCATCAGGGTTGTTCCAATGAATCAGCTCTTTCACATCAGGTGGCCAAAGTATTGGAGCTTCAACATCAGTCCTTCCAATGAATATTCAGGGTTGATTTCCCTTAGGATTGACTGGTGAAGAGCTCAGCTTTTCTTCAACTTTTACAGGGGACTTCCCTGGTAGCTCAGTGGATGAGAATCCGTCTATCAATGCCGGGGACGTGGGTTCAATCCCTAGTCCGGGAAGATTCCATGTTCCAAGGAGCAACTGAGCCTGTGCTCTAGAGTCCACTGGCCACAGCTACTGAGCCCATGTGCTCCAGTAGAGAAGCCCACGTGCCTGGAGCCTGTGCTCTGCAGCAAGAGAAGCCGCGACAATGAGAAGCCCACGCACCAAAGGAAGAGTCGCCCCTGCTCACCACAAGTAGAGAAAGCCCATGCGAAGCAACCAAGAGCTAGCAACCCAAAAGAAACAAAAATTTAAAAGACTTTCAGAGGAATGTCACCATCTCCAGGGCTAGGATTTCATCACAGCTATACTCTGTTTATTGCTCACCTTGTGCAAAGTCCTTTACCCATCTTAACAGAGACAACAGTTCTATGAAATAGGTGTCTTTTATTTTCTTCCTTTTATAGATAAGGGAATTGAAGATCAGAGAGTTAAGCAATTTGTCTGAAATCACACAGCTGGCATTCAGACTTCTGAGTCAGTTGAACCCAGGCCTGCTGAACTTGAGAGCATGTGGAATTTCCTCATCACCATGCTGCCCTTTCACCATAGTCTCTAGTTTGTGTGAAAGAACAGAAAGTATAAAGAAGCAAGTTAACATGGCACTGGGTGAAAAATACAACCATCAAGGAAAATCTTGATTTAATATGTCTTAAGAAAAAGAAAACCACAAAGTTACCCTCAACAAAATTTAGAAAATGACTGAGGATAAAAAACAAAAAAAAACAGGTGTGAGGATGTTTACAGAGGTCCTGATCCTACCCTTTCTCTGTTTCAACACTGGAGAAGAATGAGGGCCTAAAAACCTTGGGAGCTTTCCTGAGTTCATGACTGTATTCAGAACCTAGTATGCCTTGAAAGAAAAAGAAACAGAGAAAGAAAGAGAGAGAGAAAGAGAAAGGAAGACCAGGCTATTGCTGTGTTCTGGAGTATGAAGATGAGAAAGTATTAGCTAGTTCCCCTAGCCAATAAAGATATTTTCTTTTTGGCAGATCATAGTGTGACATATCAGATAGAAATCATCTGTTTTTACACTTTACAGATTGAAAATGGTGCTTTTCTGGGAGAAAATAGGGAGACACCAAATCATGAAAAATACTGAAGGCCAGTAGTATATTGAGAGAGACTCTGGTAGAAAGTAGTCTATCATGGGCTGGCTATATAAATTCATCTCATTTAATTCTCAGAGCAATTTGATGTAAGGCCCAGGCTGTATCACTATTTTGCAGATGAAAAAATTAAGATGCAACAACCCTTGTGTTTTGCTGAAGGTGTCTCTGGAGTAGTCACTGGTGTTGCTTTATCAGAACCAGCCTCCATCAAGGCAAGGGAGTCCTCTCTGCCCCCACCTCCCAAGCTGGGCCTGTCTTGTTGTCTGAGCACAGACTTACCTCCCAGTTACTCTATGTTGCTCTGCTTGCCCTCCATCAAGTACACAGAGGGCACACCAGAACTGTACATAAACAAATATACATAGTATTTCCAGCTTCCCAGGTGGCTCGGTGGTAGAGAATCCTTCTGCCAATGCAGGAGATGAGGCTTCAGACTCTGGGTCAGGAAGGTTCCCTGGAGGAGGAAATGGCAACCCACTCCAGTATTCTTGCCTGGGAAATTCCATGGACAGAGGAGACTGGTGGACTATAGTCCATGGGGTTGTGAAGAATCAGACATGATTCTGAGCACACATGCACAGTATTTCCAATGACTTATGACCTTGGAATGGACCGACATTTAGCAGCCAACTCCCTGCTGCTGCTGCTAAGTCACTTCAGTCGTGTCCGACTCGGTGCGACCCCATAGACAGCAGCCCACCAGGCTCCCCCGTCCCTGGGATTCTCCAGGCAAGAACACTGGAGTGGGTTGCCGTTGCCTTCCCCAGTGCAGGAAAGTGAAAAGTGAAAGTAAAGTCGCTTAGTTGTGTCCGACTCTTTGCGACCCCATGGACTGCATCCTACCAGGCAAGAGTACCAGAGTGGGGTGCCATCTCCTTCTCCAAGCCAACTCCCAGTCATTTGCAAAAGGCTGGCACGTCTCCTTGGCAAACTCCAGCCACAAAGGTGCATTCCCACAATACAAGGGGATCCTTCCCACCATAGAAGGCAATTTTCATCTCAGCTTAAGCAAAGAATTAGGAAGATGAATCTTTAAGAAGAAAGGAAACACAGGATGCCTCCAAAGCCAAAAAGAAATCCACTCTTTCTGGGTGATCTATTGAGCCTCCTTCATTAAGGCATATCTATGGGGTTACCTAGAATCTCTAACCTTACACCAGTGCTGAGAACTCTGTATTAATCTATTACATACAGAATGAAAATAAGTCTCAGAGGTTAAGCAACTTGCTTCAGGCCATATAGGTGGTAGATGCCAGCTCTGAGGCCCTTCAACCTCACTTACATTTGTAGGCCTCCTCGCCCCATAAAACAAACAGCAGCACGCACGAGAAATACACCTTCTCTTTGAAAACACGATTAAAAATATTAAAACTTTTGCCTCCATTATCCAGCCTTATCCCTTGTTGGCTACCTATGGTGAGTGTTACATTTTATTTAGGCCTGTTTATCCAGTAACTTTCAGGCCCTGTCAATGTACCAGCTCATTAATTAATATCAGCTCCAATATTCAAGAAGCAGGTTGATTCAAAAACCTGATTGCTTAAAGGTACTTACTGTTGCTGCAGGTCCAGCAGGACAGAGTCATTCGGGCCCACATGCTCTGTGAGCTACAGGACTTCTGACTTCAGATCTGTCCTCCGTGAGCCCGGCAGGCAAAGCCCCTTTCAGCTGTGTCTAGCCTAGAATAGGCTTTCCGAGGCCAGCAGTCTCCAATGTTAATCTGAACTAGGAAAACCTTGAGGGCTTGTTACGACCTGGGTTACTGAGCTCCTGCTGCTGTTGTGTAGTTGCTCAGCTGTGTCTGACTCTTTTGCAGCCCCATGGACTGTAGCCTCCAGGCTCCTCTGTCCATGGGATTTCCCAGGCAAGAGTACTGGAGTGGGTTGCTATTTCCTTCTCCAGGGGAATCTTCCCAACCCAGGGATCGAACCCAAGTCTCCTGCATTGGCAGGTGGGTTCTTTACCATGGAGCCACATGGGAAACCCTTCTGGGCTCTGTGCACAGAGATTCTGATTCAGCGGATCTGGGGTAAGGCCTGAGAACAGGCCTTTCTTTCAAGCTCTCAAGTGGTGCTGAGGTACCTGGTCTGGATACCACATTTTGAGGATCACTCTGATAGACCCCACTCAAACCTTGCCCCCAGGGTTTCCATCTCCAGAAGCAGGAGGAGACAAGACAAATTTGAGGCAAGAGTGTGTTTTTGCACCAGAACGAGAACCAGGCCTGTGCCTCCCTTTTCCAGAGCTACTCAGTTTCTCCCAGAACTTCCAAAGGCCCAAGGGCCCTTCCAATGACAGGCTAACTCAGTCTTTCTTTCAAGCTCTCAAGTGGTGCTGAGGTACCTGGTCTGGATACCACATTTTGAGGATCACTCTGATAGACCCCACTCAAACCTTGCCCCCAGGGTTTCCATCTCCAGAAGCAGGAGGAGACAAGACAAATTTGAGGCAAGAGTGTGTTTTTGCACCAGAACGAGAACCAGGCTTGTGCCTCCCTTGTCCAGAGCTACTCAGTTTCTCCCAGAACTTCCAAAGGCCCAAGGGCCCTTCCAATGACAGGCTAACCCAGTCCCATCTCTTTAAACACGCCACATGGGGGGAAGAAGGAAAATAAAATTGAAAAGACCATCTGAAGAGCAAAGTAAGTCCTCCTTGCCTCTCAAAGGGGCCTCTGAGAGTGTTAATCACTCAGTCATGTCCTACACTTCGAGATCCCATGGACTGTAGCCTCTGTCCACGGGATTCTCCAGGCAAGAGAGGGCTGCCATTCCCTTCTTGAGTCAGAACTTCCAAAGGCCCAAGGGCCCTTCCAATGACAGGCTAACTCAGTCCCATCTCTTTAAACACGCCACATGGGGGGAAGAAGGAAAATAAAATTGAAAAGACCATCTGAAGAGCAGAGTAAGTCCTCCTTGCCTCTCAAAGGGGACTCTGAGAGTGTTAACCACTCAGTCATGTCCTACACTTCGAGATCCCATGGACTGTAGCCTCTGTCCATGGGATTCTCCAGGCAAGAGAGGGCTGCCATTCCCTTCTTGAGTGGATCTTCCCGACCCGGGGATTGAACCTATGTCTTCTGCATTGTAAGCAGATTCTTTACCATCTGAGCCACCAGGGAAATCCTAAGGGGACTTTAAGCAGTAAGAAGAAAATGCTAACCTCCCTGCCCCTTCCCCCGAAACTCCACTCCTTAGCACGAAGGCCCAGCGACTGTTCTTCCTTTTTGGGGGCTAGGGGGCAGATTAAGTGTAGGTGTGTCACTCTCAAGGTTCAGAGTCTCCTTCCATGTCAGGCAAACTGCATTTTGCAAATTACCCGAAACTATTCTTTCAGAAGTTTTATTTCACCCTCTCAGAGAATCAGGCACAAAAACAAATCAACACACCCACACATGGTACCTCCTCAGTTATTTTTTCTCTTTAGACCTATAGTTTCCGAAAGTACTTTTCACCATGCAGATAAGAGAGGCTTTGGTTAATTCTACAACATAGTGGATGGTTGCTAGGCTAATGATTGATTTTTTTCACCTCAAATGACATTCAATTAGGAAACATATATAAATTATCAACTGTTTCCAGCTTGAACGGTAATTTATAAAGTTGTAGGGACGAGAACTTATAAAATATTTTGAGCCTGGAAGATGTGTTCCAGGCTGGAATGTCTGTGGGAAACAGCCTCTCCGTGAAGATTTCCTGCTCCAAAATGCCTTGATTAATTACCGTAAACAGCTTTGAGGGAAAAGGGCGCAGCATCTCATGTCTGGCAGGACACTGGTAGGGTTCGTTGGAAACTCGAATGCAAGCCAAATGCAGCAAAGCCAGGCCTCTTCCATTCAAGGCTGGTCCGGCTCCAGGGAAACGCCTTGGGCTTGGGACAGCTCTGGAAAGGCTCTGCTCTAGTTGGCACTGAACCCAAGTCCATTTCTTCTTCTACTCCCAGGTCCCCTGAGAGAATGAGTCAGCTCAAGGCCTGGGAGGTGTGGGCTGTAGCTGAGAGCTGGAGGACCCTATCAAGAATAACCCAGTGCAAGGATTTCCCTGGTAGCCCAGGGGTTAAGATGTCAGTGCAGGGGGCTCAGATGCGATCCTTGGGCGGGGAACTAAGATCCCACACGCCCCTCAGCACAGCCCTCCAAAAAAAAAAGACATTAAAAAAAGGATAATCCAGTGCCCTGCCAGCTCTTCACTGAGAGACTGTCCTTCCAGAATTCCAAAATGAAGCATTATGGAAAAGAAATATAGTAGGTACTGACAGTATCCTGCAGAGATTTTTTAACATATATTATCTTATTTAGTTCTCACGTTAAACCTACAAGACAGGGACTATTGCCTCTTCTGTTACACATGGGGGAAAGGGTGCTCAGAGAGGTCAAGTACTATGCCCAGCATCTGATTGACAGAACTAGGAGAAGGACCAGAGACTGTTCCACTCCAAAGTAATGAGTTTGTCTACTAGATCCCTCTAATTATCTACAGGGAGAGGAAAAATTCAAAACAGGTCTACAATAGTTATTTAAAGCAATTCAGACATTGAGTAGAAAACAGGCAGTCAGCAGGTTTCTATCAGTGGCAAGGAGCGATTCCTACTACTAGGTGCTTGGGCAATATTTTGAAGTAGGTAATGTTGGGTTTACAAACTCCCATCTCCCAGCCTCCCTCTCCTTCCACCCAGGGCCTGCATCATCCCCTCTATCAGAGCTCCCTTCCAGCTCCTGGAGTTTTCCAGAACTCTGATGAGGTCTCACATTCAGTCATAAAGACCAGGAAATAGTGCTAGTGTCTCCTCTACAAGAAAAACAGAACAAAATCACCTAGAGACTTTGCTGGTGGTCCAGTGGCTAAGACTGTGCTTCCAATGCAGGGGGCCCAGGTTGAATCCCTGGTCAGGGAACTAGACCCCACGTGCCACGGCTAAGACTTCATGTGCCCCAACTAAAAACTCACCTGCTGCAACTGGAAAAGGTCTCGCATCCTGCAACGAAAACCGGCTCAGCCAAATACGTACATAAGACAGACAAACATCTCAGAGAGACAAACGTCTTAAAAATGAATCCTTCCCTTCCGAACATCAACCTCTTACCAATATCTCCAATGCCTCCATATACCCCGGCTCAACCTGTAAAATGAGAGTTCAATGCATCTGAGTAATTTGTACCGCGTGAATGACAAATAGGGTCAACTCTTCCAAGAGAGATCTGTATTTTAGAGCTTTCAGTGAATTTCTAATGTTACATGGGGAATTTTATGAGCTGGGAGATGTTTTTCTTCCCGACTCACCCACTTTTCACCTTCTCCAAGCAGTTAGGGGACTGCTTACCCAGACATCCACCATATGAAAGTTTGTCAAATCCGGTTAACGTGACCAGGTTTTGACTCAATGAACTTTCCCGCTGCTGTCGTTTCCTCCTGAATAAACAGATTGAATCTTTTCATGAACACTCTTCTACCGAGGAATGGCATCATGCCAAGAAAACCCTCTGGAGTCAGGGTAGCCATGACACGTCCTCAGATTCTAGAAGAGTTGAATGGTGTTTCTGCCCCCAAATATTTCACTAAATATCAATACTTATGTGACCAAAATATTAGGTCACCAAACTTTTAATGTTTTATGCAAAGTAGTCAAAACACGTTCTGTTCAGACATGTTACTTGCTTGGGTTTGTTGAATAGCTGGTAAGACCTGTCTTGCTTATTAGCATCAGGGCACACACAGCTACACAGCCAGAGCAATTTTGAGAAACTGAAATGTTAAACTGAGTGTTTACTTGTGAAGCCAAAGTTGCACCAGGTTTTCTTTCACTTATTATTAAGGGAAAATTGCCTGGGTATTTAAAAATTCAAAGCTATATCTTCTGAAGCAGAGTGGAGTTTCAGCTTTAGCATCATTCCTTCCAAAGAAATCCCAGGGCTGATCTCCTTCAGAATGGACTGGTTGGATCTCCTTGCAGTCCAAGGGACTCTTTACTGATGTGGAAGGCCAAATTTGCTTCCTATAATAGCTGGAAATAAAAGAGGGAGAGATATAAATAGTGGGAGAAGGAACATAGATAGACATTGGTAGAACATAGGAAACATAGGAAACTCTGACATTTGCCCTTTATCACCTAATATATACTCTATTTAATCACTGGCTCTGGGGGACATCTGCTCTAGGCTCTGCTAAGTCGTTTCAGTCGTGTCCAACTCTGTGTGACCCCATAGATGGCAGCCCACCAGGCTCCCCCATCCCTGGGATTCTCCAGGCAAGAACACTGGAGTGGGTTGCCATTTCCTTCTCCAATGCAGGAAAGTGAAAAGTGAAAGTGAAGTCATTCACTCATGTCCGACTCTTGGCAACCCCATGGACTGCAGCCTACCAGGCTCCTCCGTCCATGGGGTTCTCCAGGCAAGAGTACTGGAGTGGGGTGCCATTGCTCTAGGGATGTGACATGTTGTTGTTGTTTAGTCGCTAAGTCGTGTCTGACTCTTTGTGACCCCATGGACTGCAGCACACTAGGCTTCCCTGCCCTTCACTATCTCCTAGAGCTTGCTCAAACTCAAGTTCATTGAGTTGGGGATGCCATCTAGCCATCTCATCCTCTGTCACCCCCTTCTCCTCCTGCCCTCAATCTTTTGCAGCATCAGGGTCTTTTCCAATGAGTTGACTCTGTATCAGATGGTCAAAGTATTGGAGCTTCAGTACTATGTTAGTGATATCAGAAGAGAAGAGTATTGCTCCCAGGCCTCTTCTGTACATGTCATACACTTTTAACACATGTGTGCATGCACACACACATGTACACACACACACGCACACACCATGCTCCTACCTACCTACCTCTCAGTCCTTCCCAGGCCCTCCGTCCTTGGGCCTTTGCTCGACTGTTTTCTCCTCCAGATAACGCTCATCCAACCCTTAATTTTCCTCCCACTAATTAAATGTTACTCATTTCTCAGGGCCCGTTGCAAATGTTGCTTTCTTCAAGATGTCTTTCCTGACCCTTCTCAAGGGGGACACATTTCTCCCTGTTTGAGCCACTCAAACACTATCTTGGATTTACCAAATGGGCCTTCTATCACAGTTATTTGTGTCTAATAACTGTCGTTGGCCCCCTCCTAGAACTCCCACCAGAAAGGGATCCATGGCTCACCCACCCTTGCATCTTCAGTGATGCTTGGCACAATGTCTTGAGCCCAGAAGCTATTCAACTGGTGTGATACTGAATGAAAGTGAGAAGAAAACTGAGGAAGGGTAAAGATGAGACATAAACCTGGAATATTCTCTAATTTCTCCCTTAGAAAAGAGGATCCTTTTATTTTTAGGGTTTTTTTTTTCTTTTTTCATTGGAGGATAATTGCTTTACAATATTGGGTTGGTTTCTGCCATACATCAACATGAATCAGCCGCATCTATACACACGTCCCCTTCCTCGTGAACCTCCCTCCCACCTCCCAGTGCATCCCACCCTTCTAGGTTATCTCAGACCACAGGGTTCAGGCTCCCTGCATCATACAGCAAATCCCCACTGGCTACCCATTTCACATATGATAATGCATATGTTTCCATGCTGCTCTCTCAGTTCATCCCACTCTCTCCTTTCCCCACTGTGTCCACAAGTCTGTTTTCTATGTCTGCGTCTCCATTGCTGCCCTGTAGATAGGTCCATCAGTACCATCCTAAAGAAGGACCCTTTTAAAATACTTCCCATCTTCCAGGGTTCTTCCCAGCCTTGCTTTGAGTATGAAATCCAGCTGATCATTCTTACACTTTCCCTGTAGTTATTTGTGATCCTGAATAGAGGTGAGAATGCTTGTCTAGAGAAGTAAGAGTGGGCAAGAGGCTGGTGCTCACCATGCAGAACAAGAAGTACCAGGAGGCTAGAATTTCAATAACTGGGACTGTTTGCTCATCTCCCACACATACTTGCATTGTGGCCTTGCAGGTCAAGCTCTACACCATGGCTTTATGCCTAGTCCAAAACAATTACAGTTCATTTGTGACTTCTTCACAGAGGGGAGCTCCAGCAACAGACTCTAGTATCCTGTGGCTTTCTAGTCTCCTCTAAGTAATGGTTATAGACAGACATAATTTTTTAGCCCCAGTCTGGTCTCGACTCCACAGAGCAGCATCTCAGACATGTTGAGAAAGATGTTTTGATCCCTAAAATATTAAAGGGAAAGGCCTGAGAGATGTTCTGAACAAGTTTAATATTTCACTAAATGTTGCAAGGTCTCTGGAATCCTTATGGCAGTAAAATGCCAGAAAGAAAATTCTGTATTGCAAGAATGTCTAACCACTTACTATAATGATCCAGCTACTTGTGAGGAATGCAAAATGGAATACCTCAAGGAAAGGGAAGAATTTAGAAAATTGGCTTCCCTGGTGGCTCAGAGGTTAAAACGTCTGCCTGCAATGCAGGAGACCTGGGTTCGATCCCTGGGTCGGGAAGATGCCCTGGAGAATGAAATGGCACCCCACTCCAGTATTCTTGCCTGGAGAATCCCATGGACGGAGGAGCCTGCTGGGCTACAGTCCATGGGGTCGCAAAGAGTTGGACACGACTGAGCGACTTGACTTGACTTTCACCAAGAAAAGGCTACAGAAGCTTCCCACAAGCATGCAGGCAAATATTCAAATGATACTCAGGATTTCCAATGTTCATGGAAATCACAATCACCTAAAATAATGGACCCAAGGAAATGTGTTTGCTTTATCCTTAATTATGGAAATAATTTAATCCAAAATAAAGATTAAAAAAACAAACAGACGTTGGCTTAGGTAGCAATCAGGAAAGAGTCTCTTTGTTTAGCTTTTTAACAGTGCCCAATTACCCTTGGGACATTTTAATTCTACTGAGTAACTTGTTATTTATGATATGACTTATTACTAAGTCTTGTCCAATCAAGATCCCACGGACTGGGCTCCATCAGGCTCCTCTGTCCATGGGATTCTCCAGGCAAGAATACTGGAGAGGGTGGCCTTTCCCTCCTCCAGGGGATCTTCCCGACCCAGGGATGGAGCCCTGCATTGGCAGGCGAATTCTTTACCACTGAGCCAATTTAGGAGCTCGGGTTACAACACAGACAGATTCCCCCCCAGGCAGCCTCATCCAAGTCCTGCTGCTGTGGCTGCTCTTCCCACAAATACCACTGCCCATTGGGGGTCAGGGGCCAAGCCTTCTGTACACAGAGGGCTAGTGCTCCCAAATGGCCTGACCTGCTGACCAGGAGGAGGTCAGTGTGAGGCTTCCAGCAGACTTTGGCCCCTGTCCAGGAGTGATGTGAGGTTAAGGAAAGGCTCACCCGTGGCTTCCCTGCTTCTATCTTGGACATTTCTGTGTAGTGTGTTCCAACCCTACCACCCTTCTCTTCCTTCACCCCTACCCCACCATCCTGTGAGTTTTGCCAACCTTGGTTCCAGCCAGGTAACTCTCTTCCAGTCTCCCTCTTTGTTAAACTATAAATGCTAGGGTCATCAGCCTTCCCTTATAACTCAGTAGATAAAGAACCTGCCTGCAATGCAGGAGACGCCAGTTTAAGTCCTGGGTTGGGAAGATCTGCTGGAGAAGAGACAGGCTACCCACGCCAGTGTTCTTGAGCTTCTCTTGTGGCTCAGCTGGTAAAGAATCTGCCTGCAATGCAGGAGACCTGAGTTCCATCCCTGGAATCGAACCCAGAGAAATGCTCTTAAGTGATACAAAGGGAAAGGCTACCCACTCCAGTATTCTGGCCTAGAAAATTCCATGGACTATATAGTCCATGAGGTCACAAAAAGGGGGGCACAACTGAGCAACTTTCACTTTTTCACTTTGATTTCCATGTTCTAAGATTTAGCTTGGAAGTAGAGAATTGGATGGTATCTGTTTCTTCTTCTTCAGCTTCTCTAATTAGTGCAGATTTTGGTAGAACCACAACTTGTTAGTTTTCCCAGGGAAAAGGTCAACCAGAGGCTCAGGAGGCAGAGCTGGGAGACCCACATGACAGGGTCGATGCTCTCAGACTAGAGGAAGAATCTTTCTCCAACCAGGCATCCTCAGGGGTGGCTTCTAGATAAATCGAGGAGAAATCATTTCCTTTTTAGCTAGTCCACAGGTGTGCCTCTCTGGCAACCCTGCACCTCACCCCACAACATACATCTGGATCAGGACTGAATTTCCCAACCTCAATATGAGCCCCTCTTCTCATGCGCCCCCTGCCTTTGTTACCTGGCAACAAAAGCCCGTACAGTATCATGGACCTACTGTACAGCACAAGGAACTCTGCTCAGGATTCTGTAAGAATCTAAATGGGAGAAGAATTTAAAGAAGAACAGGTACATGTACATGGATAACTGAATCACTTTGCTGTATACCTGAAACGAATTGATGCTTTTGCACTGTGGTGTTGGAGAAGACTCTTGAGAGTCCCTTGGACTGCAAGGAGATCCAACCAGTCCATTCTGAAGGAGATCAGTGCTGGGTGTTCATTGGAAGGACTCATGTTGAAGCTGAAACTCCAATACTTTGGCCACCTGATGCAAAGAGCTGACTCATTTGAAAAGACCCTGATGCTGGGAAAGATTGAGGACAGGAAGAGAAGGGGATGACAGAGGATGAGATGGCTGGATGGCATCACCGACTCAATGGACATGGGTTTGGGTGGACTCCGGGAGTTGGTGATGGACCAGGAGGGCTGGCATGCTAGGGTTCATGGGGTCACAAAGACATGACTGAGAGACTGAACTGAACTGATACCTGAAACTAACACAACACTGTTAATCAACTAAGTTCCAATATAAAATAAGACTTTTTAAAAAGCCTTTACAACAAACTCTGCCACTTTCTTACCATGAGTGAGAAAATGCCCAAACCTCCCACATCAGTGTGCTTTCACCTATGAAGAAAGCAGTGTTCCCCAAGTGATAGTGGCTGGAAGAGAAGCCAAGGGGCCCCAAGACCATGTCAAGTTGCTTCAGTTTCCCCAGGGGCCACCCTAGACGATCCTCAGTTCTTCCAAAGTACCTTCAGTTCTTCTCCAATAATAAAAGCTGTTCACAAAGGTACCATCCCCACACATCACACCCCATGGCAGAGGGCACGCTGGCTGGTACACCTGGAAGTGTCAATGCCCAGAAGCTCCTCAGACACATTTGGGAACCCTTCCTTCGTTGGGAGGAAGGATGGTAGACCTCATCCCCGTCTGTTCCTCTACCCTGATGTTCTTTGGCAAATGAGCAAGTTGTTTGGTCACTAAGTCATATCCAACTCTTTTGAGAGCCTTTAGACTGTAGCCCGCCAGGCTCCTCTGTCCATGGGATTTCCTAGACAAGAATACTGGAGCGGGTTGCCATTTCCTTCTCCAGGGATCTTCTCCACCCAGGGATCGAACCCACATTTCCTGTGTTGGCAGGCAGATTCTTTCCCACTGAACCACCTGGGAAGCCCAAATTAGCAAGTACAAAGGAAAAAAGAGAAGGGTAGTAGTTAAGGGCAGGGTCTTGAAGTCGGGAAAGTCTGAGTTCAAACTACAGTGAGAACTCAGCAATGGCGGTCATTACCAGTAGTTGAGGGAGGACTCGGCTCAGCCTTGTAATATGTGTGAGTGGCGCCCCCTGGAACTGCTCGGGTCAGCGCCTGCAAGGACATTCACCCCATAGCTCTGCGGCTGCTGCTGCTGCTAAGTCACTTCAGTCGTGTCCGACTCTGTGTGACCCCATAGACGGCAGCCCACCAGGCTCCCCCGTCCCTGGGATTCTCCAGGCAAGAACACTGGAGTGGGTTGCCGTTGCCTTCCCCAGTGCAGGAAAGTGAAAAGTGAA
Source organism: Aepyceros melampus (assembly GCA_006408695.1). Taxonomy (NCBI): domain Eukaryota; kingdom Metazoa; phylum Chordata; class Mammalia; order Artiodactyla; family Bovidae; genus Aepyceros; species Aepyceros melampus. The sequence goes on from SJXQ01006573.1 coordinate 30,976, forward strand.
AGTGAAGTCGCTCAGTCGTGTCTGACTCTTCACGACCCCATGGACTGCAGCCTACCAGGCTCCTCCATCCATGGGATTTTCCAGGCAAGAGTACTGGAGTGGGGTGCCATTGCCTACTCTGCCCTATAGCTCTGGAGAATGTTAAACAAAAAGGAGGATCCTTAATTTAAAAGTCCACATGAAGCAGAAGGTAGACAGCTCGTGGGCAATTCTCAGAAGCAGCAATTCCATTTCCAGTTTTGCCCATATATGAACTTGTTTCAGAGCAATTTTAGAGCTACAGAGGAAGTAATTCTCCTTTATGATTTTTTTCTATATCAAGGGAATATAATGACACATTCCAGAACTTAGTTTGAAAGGATACTGCATTTTAATTTTTATCTATTATTCATTTTTTAGCCACACTGCAGGGGCATGTGGAATATTAGTTCTGCAACCATGGATTGAACCCACACCCCTTGCAGGAGAAGCATGAAGTCTTAACCCCTGCACCACCAGGGAAGCCCCGAGATTTGTATTTTTAATCCAATAACTACTTCGTATGTTTTCAATGAATACTGTAAAAAATAGAAAGGAACTTTATTACTGTAAGTTCATGTCAGGAGACACTAACTAGAATTTCTGAGTATGAAACTGGGTGTTAGGCATGAATAAAAGAGAGGTTATGCAGATTAGATATAATTAGACATAACGATTAGATATAATCGTTATCATCAAGGAGCTTCTAATGTCAAGAGCAGAGATTCTTAACTGAGGGTTATGGATGAACCTCGGAGGACCCATAAACCTTCTGAAATTGTATATATAATTGTGTGTGTGTTTGTGGACAATTTCTGGTCAGAAGGCCCAAAGCTTTCTTTAGATTTTCAAAGGGATCCACAAAAAAATGTATGTTTAAAAGAATTAAAAGGTTAAGAACCACAGATCAAGACAAAAAAATCATTTAACTGCAGGAATGTTTCTATGGAATGCCACAAAAATAGACTATTCACAGTCATCTAATTCTGGGTTTTGCCTACTGGTATAGATAAAAGACAAGCTTAATTCTTGGCTTGCTGTATTTAAAGATAGCCTGAGTCTTTCATTCCTCTGTAAACATGTGATTTTTCAATGTATTTGGATTTCTCAGAATTTGTTCACAAAACCTGTGCCAAGATCGATGGCCCCCTTGGTGTTCCATTTGGGCTTCCCTGAGCTTCACAATAATTTATGACACAGCCCACTGTGTGGAGCCCTCCTCCCTGGATGACTAACAGGAAGAGAACTTTGGCAGCAACACAGCCTTAATGAATGAAAAATGCAAACCTTGCAAATCCCTCTGCATTGAAATCCCCTGGAGTCTGGATGCAGACACAGTTCCAAAAAGCCTGCCTTTCCAAAGACGCAATTACTGCCCTTAGAGGTTTGCTGTGGGCCACCCAACGCACATAGGCCTGATTCAAACAGATTTTATCAGCCAAGCAGATATGCGGCTCTTTATGGTCAAATGGGGACATCTGTTGACATGAGAAGTTTCATGATAAGTCACATATTATCACTACATACTTCAGTTTGATTTGCACAGGGTCAGCGACAGAACTGATCTCTGCCTCCACATAGCTCCACTGCATCCCTCCACCATATGTTGAAGAAGGAAGGAGACTTTTAGCTAGTTATACCCTTGTATGGAGTTTTCTTCATAAAAACAAATGTATATTGAGGAAGAAGCCACCACTGAATTCTCACGAGGAATAGCCAGGAATTTCCTTCCTTTCATAGACTTGAGCTCAGTGAGGTGAAGACTCTGGGGAGATGCTGCAAAGAGAAAGGCTGCTTCTTTGTTAGCAAATGAAAAATAGGCTTTCCTGGGGCGTGGGGGTACTATTCACCCTAGAAATGGGATTTTTATTTCCCCATGCAGGATACAAATTATGGTGCAGGTATGGAATCCATTATCCAAAACCCTTGAGGCCAGATCTCTTTCAGGATTTGGAATCTTTTAGATTTTCTAAAAGTTAATAGGGAGGAATATACATAGACTAGAAAAACAATAAGGTCCTACTGTATAGCACAGGGAACAACTATATTCAATATTCTGTGATAAACTATAATGGAAAAGAGTATATATATGGATAACTGAATCACTTTCTTGTATAGCAGAAATTAACACAACACTGTAAATCAATTATACTTCAATAAAATAAAATTTTACAAAAGTTAATATGGAACATATACTCTACACCAAAGGGTGGGACAGCACCCCATAATCAAATAAACTCCAGTTTTTCCTTCTGCCACCATCAAAGTATTGATCATATCTCCCCTCATGCTACCAGGATGGGTACAAGAACTATAAGAATGTTATTCTTGTACAAGGACAAACAAAAGAGGAAAGAGAAGGAAACTGATTTCTCCTCACGTCTCCCTTTCTACCATGGAGAAAAAGTCTTTCTTAAATGCCCCAAGAAGACTTTGTCCAAACACCACTGCCCAGAACTGGGTCTGAGATGTCATCTAGTACAAATTCTTGGTAAAAATTCATTCCCTACACTTTGAAAGGATGATATCCTCCCTAAGTATGCTGCAGCCATAGCTGAACAAAAGTCAGGGTTCCTACTCAGGGAATATGTCAGGAATAGTACCTGAGACCCTCATGCTGGGAAAGATTGAAGGCAGGAGGAGAAGGGGACAACAGAGGATGAGATGGTTAGGTGGTATCACCGACATAATGGACATGAGTTTGCGTAGGCTCCAGGAGTTGGTGATAGACAGGGAAGCCTGGCGTGCTGCAGTCTGTGGGGTTGCAGAGAGTCAGACATGACTGGGTGACTGAACTGAATTGAACTGAATATTATTAGTAGATATTGGATAATATTGGGTAACGCTATTAATGACTAATATTAGTCACTTAGAAGACTAAGATCACTAATGGTGACTACCACCCAGATTCTATAGGATAAGCAAAGGCAGGGTCCTAGTTCCTAGAAAAGGAACAGCAGAAACGGCCTGAATGGCATCTGCTTAAAATATGAACCATCTCTGACCCTAATCTATGTGCCTCCTCTAAGAAGCATCTGTGGACACTGAAATTTAGACCTGCTACTCAGGTACACAAACTAATTTTTATTTATATAACCAGTGGCAAATAGAGTCCTATCTTAGAACTTGATATTAAGGCATGGTGCTCTACTTGCAACAATATAAGGGAAGAGGATAATGGTACAGGAAAAAGGGGAAAGAAAGTGGAAAATGAGGCAATAAAGAGACAAGCTATAGACCAGACTAGGTGATAGCAAACTATGGCCCTTGGGCCCAATCCAACCCATTACCTGTTCTTATAAATAAAGATTTATTGGTACACAGTCACGCCCATTGGTTCACAACAGTAGAGTTGAGTGATTGCAACAGAAACCATACAGCTTACAAAGCCTAAACATTTGCTATATAGTCCTCACAGAAAAAGTTTGATAATCCATGAGTTGGACCAACTCACCAAAGCCAGGTATAAGAGAACAAATATAAGAAGATGCTCTCCATTCTCAGATCGAGAACAAGTCCTGGAGGAACTAACAGGAATTCCAATAGATGAGGTCACATGGCAACTGGGAGTCTAGGTTAAGTGTCCTAAACTAAGTCCCAGCATAGTCACAGATGCCGTAGCATCTTGGAACTCACATGGCCACGGTGATTAGGGAGAAGGAAATAGCCAGGGAAAAGCTGGGTCCCAGAGTTGACTGCAGGACCAAAGGATTAAATAAATGACTTGGGTAGGAACTCACAATGAAAACCAAGATAGATGCATGGTTCTTCCAAATGGGTTTATAAAGGAGGGAGGAGTGGGAAGCATATGTGTGTGTTGTGGGGGGCGGGAAGGGGGACATCAATTCAACTCTGAAGGCAATAACCCCATACTTAGGGTGAGAGCCCCATGGATGAGCAACTACAAACCAGGAAAATGAGTGGTCAGCATGGATGTGCAGCATAGAGCCAGAGCTTGGATATTATATTTGCAATCAACCTGCAAGAGAGCTGAACAGTAATCCTTTGCTGGTTACAGGGAAACCTGGGGCTGTTGAAATGACTCCTGCCTCAAGTTAGAACCATTCTGGGAAGTATCTGGGACTGAGTGAGCCACATGGGGAGAGCTCAGCCACTCAACTGAAAGTCACTGGGGGCAGCAGAGGCAGGGACACTGGGAAGATGAATAAACCTAACTACTTCCATTGGGGACAGTGACTTGATACTATTGACCTAGAAATACCACCCTCTACTTAGACAGTGTTAAAGAAAAACCAATTATTTTTCAACTCTGTATTTTCAAGATTCCCTTCTATTTGTGTAAATACAAATCCATCAGCTACATCTTTCTCCCCAGCTCTGTACTTTAATGATGTTGTTGTAACATGATGCAAGATGATATTTTAGCTTAATGTTTCCTGATGGCAGCTGGGAAGGCACCTTAACATCAATATTAAAAAAAAAAAATACTTGGAAATTGCATTGTGAGATGGACTTCCGGCAGACAGAGAATCCACCCTATGGGGTGAGGATTCTTACAGCTCCATCAAAGAGGGTGTTCCCTTCCGGCAGGCAGTGTCCTTGACTCTTCCTGTTCTTCTGCAGTCCAGATCTCATAGGAAAGCTGCCCTAATCCTTGGAGATTTAGGTAAACTTGGTTTGAACTCCCAGAGTTATAGCTTGTGTGAGATCAGGGCCTCTGAAAGTTTTCTCGAGAATTCCTGGCCTTTTAACCTTCTGGTTCCTTCTGTCTTTGCTCCTACATCTGTTTCTCCAATCTGAATTCCATCCTGTTATGGGATGAATTATGTCTCCCAAAAAAATGTGTTAAAGTTCTAACTTCCAGTAACTCAGAATGTGACCTTGTTTGGATAGAGAGTCTTTGCAGAAGTAGTCAAGTTAAGATGAAGCCATAAAGGTGGACATTAATCCAATATGCCTGGTGTCCTTCTACAAAGGGGAAATTTGGACACGAGCGGACCATTGGAGAGGGTTAATGAAGTGAAGAGATTCAAGGAAAAGAAGGCCATTCTCAAGACAAGGAATACCTAAGGTACCAGAAGCCAAGAGAGAGCCTTCTCCGGAGACTTCAGAGGGTGAAAAGCCCTGCTGACACTTTAATCTCCAACTCCTGGCCTCCATACCCATGAGACAATGCAATTCTGCTGTTTTAAGCAGTCTAATTGTTTTACAAGAGCCCTAAGAAACCAACAGGGATCTTCCCTACCCAGGGATGGAACCCAGGCTTCTTGCATTGCAGGCAGATTCTCTACTGTCTGAGCCACCAGGGAAGTCCAGGAAACTAATACACATGTACTATAGGCCTGAACTCAGAACCCTGCCCCTTGCCTTGAGGCACCAGCAGATCTGCTCAGGCAGGCCTCTCCTGGATTTCCCGCTGAGGTTCCCCAGAACACTGCAGCCTGTCCCTCACACTCCTTCAGAGACACCTCACACTGCAGGAAGCCTCCTGGGAACAGGAGGTTTGGGCTTCTGACCAGGCCTATCTGCCATCTCAATGCAAGGCAGTTTCTCAACCACCAGACCACCAGGTCCCTCCAGGAGTTTTTGAGATGGCAGAGATACCAGGGAGGAGCCTGGTAGGCTATACAGTCCAGGGGGTCGCAAAGAGTCGGACACGACTTCACTTTCACTTTTCACTAGGGAACTAAGATCCCACTCTCCGGGCAATTCAACCCAAGAGCCGTAACTAGGGAGCCTGTGCGCTTCAACTACCGAGTCCACGTGCTCTAGAGTCTACACACCACAGCTAGTGAAGACCACGCACAACCCCTCCCCCACAAAACAAAAAAGGTCCTGGAGTTCTAGGAAAGAAAACCTCTCCTTTCATTTCAGTGTCATAAGGTTTAATCCTAAGGTTTAGGTTTCTGCTTAGATTTGCACCTACAGCCCTTTGTCACTCTCAAAACACTAGAGCAGCAAGAATATCTCAGTGTTCCAGTGAGGAGGGGGAAAGGGGAGAAAGTCCAGGGCCTTTCCTTTAGCTCAGCCTTGGGTTGACCAGATGGAGGGGCTGGTCCTCAGCGCTCTTTACAAGAAACTCTCAGCATGATCAGGAGGGCATAAACCAAGTGGCTAATCGAAAGGGCCTACTTAATCTCTATGAAATACAATCACCAAACATGCCAGGCCACCTCTTAAGAAAGGGTGTCTTTTTTTTCTCCTCTAAATAAAATGCACAGAGACAGGGAAAAACCATGCTATGATCTAGATTAATGATAAATATCAAAGCAAGATCTTTGACGGTAGCACACCCCTGGTTTATAGAGATGTGTTTTAGAATCCACCTTCCAATGCGGGGGACATGAGTTTAATCCTGGTTGGGGAACTAAGATCCCACATGCCACAGGGCACCTAAGCCCAAGCACCACAACTACAGGAGCCTGTGTGCTGCAGTGAAGACCTAGTGCAGCCGAAATGTAAAAGAAGTAATACAATTTAAAATTGAAAAAAAAAAAAAAGAGCATGAGCTCTAGGAGAGACAGAACTGGTTTTGAATCACAGCTCTACCGCTTTTTGACTCTATAACCTTTGACAAGTTCCACAGCCTCTGTTTCTTTATCTGTAAAATGAAAATAATAATAAAAATCACAGGATTATTATACACGAGCTAATCATGCCACGTAATATGCAACAAAGCTACATATAGTCAAAGCTATAGTTCTTCCAGTAGTCATGCATGGATGTGAAAATTGGACCATAAAGAAAGCTGAGTGCCAAAGAATTGATGCTTTCAAACTATGGTGTTGGAGAAGACTCTTGAGAGTACCTTGGACTGCAAGGAGATCACACCAGTCGATCCTAAAAGAAATAAACCCTGAGTATTCATTGGAAGGACTGATGCTGAAGCTGAAGCTCCACTATTCTGGCCACCTGATTTGAAGAGGCCACTCATTGGAAAAAACCTGATGCTGGGAAAGACTGAGGGCGAGAGAAGAAGAGGGCAACGGAGGATGAGATGGTTGGATGGCATCACTGAGGCATCAGTGGACATGAGTCTGACCAAACTCATGGAGACAGTGGAGGACAGGGAAGCCTGGTCCCTGAATGAATAGCTGGGAAGTGCTGCTATTCATGGGGTCCCAAAGAGTTGGACACAATTTAGCAACTCAACAACAACAACAACATGCCAAGGGTTTTAGCAAAGTACCTGCCTAAACCTTCCAGAAGTTGTCTCTTGCACAGTTAAAAGGCCTATCTTGGGACTTCCCTGGTGGTCCAGTGGTTAAGACTTCATGCTTCCATATAGGGGGCACAAGTTCTATACCTGGTCAAGGAACTAAGATCCCACAGACCTCAAGGCCAAAAAAAAAAAAAAAAAAAGGCTATCTCTCTAGCCTAAGTGGCTGGGGGCTTGGGGGAGGCCTCCTACCTGTTGGTTATTGATAACAGGGATTTGAAATAATGGTTTAAACAAAACAGAAGATATATTCTCTTTCTTTTGCTTGCTCCATCTCTCCCTTCCTCTCCCCTTTCCCCTCCCGATTCCCCTCTCTCTCCCTTCAGAGAAATAGAGGGCAGCCCAAGGCAAGTATGGAGGCTCACAATCACCAGGAACTCGGGATCTTTACTCCTCTACTCTTTGCTTGGGCCTCCTTATCACGTTGTTTCCTTCCTCGTGGTCACTTCATGAGAAAAGATGGAGCTCAGCCATTATCTGGCATCACAGACAGCTGTCTGACTCCTGGAAGGAATCTTCTCAGAGTCTCAACTAACAATTTCTGTTCACACTTCATTAGCCAAACCATCGGTCACATGGTCACACCCAGGTGCCAAATGGGCTAAGAAAGGTAGGCTTTTAGCCAGGCACTTTGCTTTTCCAAATAAAATTGGAATTCTCTTACTGAGGAGGAAGAGGGCAATGGATTTCTACAAGCTGCTCTGGTCTCTGGAACAGGAGCCCTTGTTCCCTAATTTAATCTTCACACAGTCTTGAAGCTGGAAAGGACCTGGGGCTCAGAGAAAAAGAACAATCACCCAGAGGGGCCAAGAGATGTCAGATCTTAGTTCCCCAACCAGGGAGCGAACCTATGCCTCATGCAGTGGTAGGGCAGAGTCCTAACCATTGAGCCCCCTGGGAAGGTCCCTACTGTTCCTCATATTAAAACTGTTCTCCTTACCTGGGATTCAAAGCTCTTCAGAATCTTTTTCAGACTTCCTTATCAATGGTCCCTATCCTCATCTTCCTGCATCTGGGCCTTGAGGATAATTGTTCCCTCCACCTACAATGTAGGATTCTGATATCTTATCTGCCCACAATGTAACCATCCATCAAAGCCCAGCTTAGATTCTATCTCCTCCATGGAGCCTACGGCCACTCTCTGTAAAATGTTAGTTGCTCAGTTGTATCTGACTCTTTGTAACCCCTTGGACTATAGCGCACCAGGCTTCTCTGTCCATGGAATTCTCCAGGCAAGAAAATAGTGGAGTGGGTAGCCACTCCCTTCTCCAGGGGATCTTCCCAACCCAGGGATCAAACCTGGGTCTCTCACACTGCAGGCAGATCCTTTACCATCTGAGCCATAGGGGAGCCCACACCCACTCTATCAGTTCAGTTCAGTTCAGTCGCTCAGTCGTGTCCGACTCTTTGCGACCCCATGAATCGCAGCATGCCAGGCCTCCCTGTCCATCACCATCTCCCGGAGTTCACTCAGACTCACGTCCATCGAGTCAGTGATGTCATCCAGCCATCTCATCCTCTGTCATCCCCTTCTCCTTCTGCCCCCAATCCTTCCCAGCATCAGAGTCTTTTCCAATGAGTCAGTTCTTCGCATGAGGTGGTCAGAGTACTGGAGTTTCAGCTTTAGCATCATTCCTTCCAAAGAAATCCCAGGGCTGATCTCCTTCAGAATGGACTGGTTGGATCTCTTTGCACCCACTACATAGTTAGCACTAATTTCTCCCTGTCTCTGAACACGTCTTAGAAGACGAAAAGCATGTCCTGTCTTTCTGAATTTGGTCTTTATGGCCTTCCTATCTCACAGTGTAGTTTTCAAACCTCAACTACTATTTTATCTCTGGGTTTTCCTACTTCTTTCCTTGCCCTCACCTCGTTTAAGCATATAGTCAGACCTGGCCACAGGAAAGGAAGCAGGAACAAAAGAAATCTCTGGTGTTGTGTCCCACTGATGAAATTTCCAGAGTGATTTTTAAAATGAGATCAAAGTAAGGAAAGACTAACAGAGGATCCCCCGGGGCTGGGTGGGGAGAGGAGGAGGAAGCAGCAGTACTCAGCCAAAAGACATCAGGCATCCAGAGTGTTTCTCCACCTGTTTTCAGGCAGAGGCCTGGGGAGGGAGCGAGACCTCTGAGAGGTGTGGAGTCTGGAAGCCACAGGCATCTGTGGTATGCTCACTGCACAGGGCTCCAGGGAGACATAAGCCCCTAGAGAAGCTCTCTGAAGATGATTCTGAGTTGATAAGGACCAGAACATCACAAACACTTTTAATCCTAGGTTGGCAAGAAGGAAGCTGAATAATTCCTGGGCTTTCCAGGCATAGCATGGGAGTATCCAAGAGATTTACAGGACCTAAAGGAACCAGGCAACCTTTAGAAATGAAGGACATCTTAGTGGCCATCTCTATGCAAAAGCAATGAGTATGGTGGATATACCACATGGACACATCACTCAAGGAGCAGATGGACCTCTCCCAACACTTGGCCACTATTTATACCCTTTAAATCTTACATGACTTGGAGATTAACTCTATTGGACTCTAAGCTTCTGGATGGCAGAGATATCAAAAGCTTCATAATAACTATATTTCCTAGAAATTTGAGTTGGAATCTCCAATTCCTCTAAACCAATTTACTGATACCCTGAAGCCTGGGTACACTTACTACACAAAGGCTACTACAAAGTGTAACCTTACTACACTTTGAACTTGGAGGAAAAACAAAACCTACCTTATCCCACTGCAGGCAGTGGCCTGCTGAGAGGTGGGGGCAGTGAGTGTAGCAGTGCCTGCATGGGACCTTTTGAAGGAAGTCACCATTATCTTCACTACCTCCACCCGTTTGGCCCCCGGTAAACAACAAGGATGGAACATAGCCCCACCCATCAACAGAGAATTGGATTAAAGATTTACTGAGCATGGCCCTGCCTATCAGAGCAAGACCCAGTTTCCCCTTCAGTCAGTCTCTCCTATCAGGAAGCTTCCATAAGCCTCTTAGCCTTCTCTCTCACAGGGAAGACAGACTAAAAACCACAATCACAGAAAACTAACCAATCTGATCACATGGACCACAGCCTGGTCTAAGTCAGTGAAACTGTGAGCCATGCCCTGTAGGACCACCCAAGAGGGACGGGTCATGGTGGAGAGGTCTGACAAAACAGGTGCACAGGAGAAGGGAATGGCCAACCACTTCAGTATTCTTGCCTTGAGAACCCCATGAACAGCATGAAAAGACAGAAAGATAGGACACTGAAAGACGAACTCCCCAGGTCGGTAGGTGTCCACTGTGTTACTGGAGATCAGAGGAGAAACAGCTCCAGAAAGAATGAAGAGATGGAACCAAAGCAAAAACACCACCCAGTTGTGGATGTGACTGGTGATGGAAGTAAAGTCGATGCTATAAAGAGCAATATTGCATAGGAACCTGGAATGTTAGGTCGATGAATCAAGGCAAATTGGAAGTGGTCAAACAAGAGATAGCAAGAGTGAATATCAACATTTTAGGAATCAGTGAACTAAAATGGACTGGAATGGGTGAATTTAACGCAGATGACCATTATTTCTAATACTGTGGGCAAGAATCCCTTAGAAGAAATGAAGTAGCCATCATAGTCAACAAAAATGAGTCCGAAATGCATTAAGTACTTGGATGCAATCTCAAAAAGGACAGAATGATCTCTGTTCGTTTCCAAGGCAAATCATTCAATATCACAGTAATCCAAATCTATGCCCCAGCCAGTAATGATGAAGTGGCTGAAGTTGAATGGTTCTCTGAAGACCTACAAGACCTTCTAGAACTAACACCCTAAAAAGATGTCTTTTTCATTATAGGGGACTGGGATGCAAAAATAGGAAGTCAAGAAATACTGGGAGTAACAGGCAAATTTGGCCTTGGAATACAGAATGAAGCAGGGCAAAGACTAATAGAGTTTTGCCAAGAAAATGCACTGGTCATAGCAAACATCCTCTTCCAACAACACAAGAGAAGACTCTACACATGGACATCACTAAATGGTCAATACCAAATCAGATTGACTATATGCTTTCCAGACAAAGATGGAGAAGCTCTATACAGTTAGCAAAAAAAAAAAAAAAGACCAGGAGCTGACTGTGGCTCAGATCATGAACTCCTTATTGCCAAATCCAGACTTAAATTGAAGAAAATACAGAAAACCACTAGACCATTCAGGTATGACTTAGATCAAATCACTTACAATTATACAGTGGAAGTGAGAAAGAGTCAAAGGATCAGATCTGATAGAGTGCCTGAAGAACTATGGACAGGTTAGTGACATCATACAGGAGGCAAGGATAAAGACCATTTCCAAGAAAAAGAAGTGCAAAAAGGCAAAATGGTTGTCTGAGGAGGCCTTACAAATAGTTGTGAAAAGAAGAGAAGTGAAAGGCAAAGGAGAAAGGAAAGATATACCCATTTGAATGCAGAGTTCCAAAGAATAGCGAGAAGAGATGAGAAAGCCTTCCTCACTGATCAATGCAAAGAAATAGAGGAAAACAATAGAATAGGAAAGACTAGAGATTTCTTCAAGAAAATTAGAGATAACAAGGGAATGTTTCATGAAAAGATGGGCACAATAAAGGACAGAAATGGTATGGACCTAACAGAAGCAGAAGATGTTAAGAAGAGGTGGCAAGAGTATACAGAAGAACTGTACAAAAAAGATCTTCATGACCCAGATAATCATGATGGTGTGATCACTCACCTAGAGCCAGACATCCTGGCATGAGAAGCCGAATGGGCGTTAGGAAGCATCACTATGAGCAAAGCTGGTGGAGGTGATGGAATTCCAGTAGAGCTACTTCAAATCATAAAAGATGATGCTGTGAAAGTGTTGCACTCAATATGCCAGCAAATTTGGAAAACTCAGCAGTGGCCACAGGACTGGAAAAGGTCAGTTTTCATTCCAATCCCAAAGAAAGGCAATGCCAAAGAATGCTCAAACTACTGCACAATTGCACTCATCTCACATGCTAATAAAGTAATGCTCAAAATTCTCCAAGCCAGTGCTGTCAAAAAGTCTACAAACAATAAATGTTGGAGAGAGTGTGGAGAAAAAGGAACCCTCTTACACTGTTGGTGGGAATGCAAACTAGTACAGTCACTATAGAGAACAGTGTGGAGATTCCTTTAAAAACTGGAAATAAAACTGCCATACGACTCAATAATCCCACTGCTGGGCATACATACTGAGAAAACCAGAATTGAAAGAGACACGTGTACCCCACTATTCATTGCAGCACTGTTTACAATAGCCAGGACATGGAAGCAACCTAGATGTCCATTGGCAGACGAATGGATAAGAAAGCTGTGGTACATATACACAATGGACTATTACTCAGCTATAAAAAGAATGCATTTGAATCAGTTCTAATGAGGTGGATGAAACTGGAGCCTATTATACAGAGCAAAGTAAGTCAAAAGAAAAACACCAATACAGTATATTAATGCATACATATGGAATTTAGAAAGATTGTAACGATGACCGTATATGCGAGAGTGCAAAAGAGACACAGATGTAAAGAACAGACTTTTGGACTCTGTGGGAGAAGGTGAGGATGCGATCATTTGAGAGAATAGCACTGAAACATGTATATTATTATATGTGAAATAGATTGCCAGTCCAGGTTCCATGCATGAGACAGGGAGCTCAGGGGTGGTGCACTGGGATGACCCTGAGGGATGGGATGGGGAGGAAGGTGGGAGGCGGGTTCAGGATGGGGAAGACATGTACACCCATGGCTGATTCATGTCAATGTATGGCAAAAACCACCACAATATTGTAAAGTAATTAGCCTCCAATTAAAAGAAATTCAAAGAAAGAAAAAAAAATTCTCCAAGCCAGGCTTCAACAGTATGTGAACTGTGAAATTCCAGATGTTCAAACTGGATTTAGAAAAGGCAGAGGAATCAGAGATCAAATTTTCAGCATCCATTGGATCACTGAAAAAGCAAGAGAGTTCCAGAAAAACATAAATTTCTGCTTTATTGGCTATGCCAAAGTCTTTGACTGTGTGGATCACAACAAACTGTAGAAAATTCTTCAAGACATGGGAATACCAGACCACCTGACCTGCCTCCTGAGAAATCTGTATGCAGGTCAGGAAGCAACAGTTATAACTGGATATGGAACAACAGACTGGTTCCAAATCAGGAAAGGAGTACGTCAAGGCTATATATTGTCACCCTGCTTATTTAACTTCTATGCAGAATACATCATGAGAAATGCTGGACTGGAGGAAGCACAAGCTGGAATCAAGATTCTCCAGAGAAATATCAATAACCTCAGATGACACCACCCTTATGGCAGAAAGCAAAGAAGAACTAAAGAGCCTCTTGATGAAAGTGAATGAGGAGAGTGAAAAAGTTGGCTTAAAACTCAACATTCAGAAAATTAAGATCATGGTATCTGGTCCCATCACTTCATGGGAAATAGATGGGGAACAAGGTTTATTTCTGGGGGCTCCAAGATCACTGCAGATGGTGACTGCAGCCATGAAATTAAAAGACGCTTACTCCTTGGAAGAAAAGTTATGACCATCCTAGACAGCATATTAAAAACCAGAGACATTACTTTGCCAACAAAGGTCCATCTAGTCAAAGCTATGGTTTTTCCAGTAATCATGTACAGATGTGAAATTTGGACTAGCTGAGCGCCGAAGAATTGATGCTTTTGAACTGTGGTGTTGGAGAAGTTTCTTGAGAGTCCCTTGGACTGCAAGGAAATTCAACCAGTCCATCTTAAAGGAAATCAGTCCTGAATATTCATTGAAAGGACTGATTCTGAAGCTGAAACTCCAATACTTTGGCCACCTGATGGGAAGAACTGACTCATTTGAAAAGACTCTGATGCTGGGAAAGATTGAAGGTGGGAGGAGAAGAGGACGACAGAGGATGAGAGGGTTGGATGGACATGAGTCTGAGCAAACCAGGAATTGGTGATGGACAGGGAGGCCTGGACAGGGAGGCCTGGCGTACTGCAGCCCATGGGGTCTCAAAGAGTTGGACACAACTGAGCGACTGAACTGAACTATCCCACTGCAGAGAGAGAAAAGTATGTCAGCACTGTAAAGGCCCCCTGGCTTCTCTAAGGAACGGGGGCTGCTGAATGGGTGTCGAGTGGCCACATCTCACCTTATCACGGTAGGGCATGTGGTTCTTTGCAGTGACGACCATCTCAACCAGGCCTCAGAGCTTCTGCTTCTGTACCAGAGAAAGTGGACTAAGGGTCTTCACTGAACGTTCTCTATCTTTTTATACTGTTGTTAATGTATGTTTCTATCAATTTTCTGATATTTTTTAAGTATCTAAAAATGAAAGTGTTGGTCACTCAGTCATGTCCGACCCCATGGACTATAGCTTGCCAGGCTCCTCTGTCCATGGAATTCCCTAGGAAAGAATACTGGAGTGGGTTGCTAAAGGGATTAGCAGGGATCCAACCTAGGTCTCCTGCATTGCAAGTGGCTCTTTACTGCCTGAGCCACCAGGGGAGCTAAGGGCAAGATAAAAGAAAGAGAACAAAGAAGTCTCTTTGTTGGAATACAAATGTGTGTGTCCTCAGTCACTTTAGTCATGTCTTACTCTTTGTGACCTTATGGACTATAGCTTGCCAGGCTCCTCTGTCCATGGGATCGTCCAGGCAAAAATACTAAGTGGGTTGCCATTCCCTTCTCCAGGGGACATTCTTGACCCAGGAATCAAACATGCGTCTCTTGCACTGTAGGTGGAGACATGCTAAACATGCTTTTTACCCTCTGAGCAATCTGAGAAGTCAGAATAATACATTAGTGCTTACATTTAAATGACATTAGAAATAAATGTGTAAAAGAAACTCTGTGAAAGTATGCATGGGTTATAATAGTTTCATTCTCCAGTACAAAACTGCATACATTTTTGCAATAATTATATGAAAATACTTAAGGTATGAAATAAGAGGAAAAAAACACTGGTGAGAAAGCAGCACCATTTTTGCAAATTGCCAAGTTGTATACAGATTTTAAACATTTTAACTTCATTTTTATTGATTTAAAATGGCCCACAATTATAATAAGATAGTAACAATGGTTTTTATTTCAGCCTTTGCTCATTGCCAACTTCAATTTTTTGTCATACAACTAACAATTTGAAGATCATTAATCCCTTACCCAGGAATTCAAAGATGTAAATGTTTCCAGATAAATACATCATCGTTTATCATTGAGAAAATCTCTGGAGTTAACATTCTCATAAAAAATGAAAGAAAGCCCACAATAAAACATATGGCTAAATTATCAGCTATAACTTGTACAAAAATAATTTTGACAATGAACATAGATGGACACTGGGCTTCTCTGGTGGCTCAGAAGATAAAGAATCTGCCTGCAATGCAGGAGACGTGGGTTCAGTCCCTGGGTTGGGAAGATCCCCTGGAGAAGGGAATGGCAACCCACTCCAGTATTCTTGCCTGGAGAATTTCACAGACAAAGGAGCATGGCTGGCTATAGTCCCGGAGTCGAAAAAGCGTTGGACACAACTGAGCAGCTAATATTCTCATAGCTAGACACTGGGTTTCAGAAACCACACTTTTTAAACCAGGGAGTTTGGAAGTCTGAGGTGAAAGAGCTGACAAGCATCTCCATGGCAGCAAAACACTGTTGGGGTCTTCTGTGCATCCCCTTACCGGGCTTGTACTTTGGATTCTAGTTGTTATTTAGATTTGGCTTCTCCTTTTCTTTCATGCTTCCAGAGCCTGGCTCTTTGTAGATTTATAGGTCTAGCAATATCCTAGTCTTTAGCGGCTCTGTCTTTGGTGCTATCTGGATCAGCATTTTTATTTTATTATTTATTTTAAGAATATTTATTTGGTTGCACCTGGGCTTAGTTGCAGTACGTGGGATCTAGTTTCCTGACCAGAGATTGAACCTGGGTCCCCTGAATTGGGAGTGTAGAGTCTTAGCCACTGAACCACCAGGGAAGTCCCTCAGTATTTCTGCCTAGCAGTTTGGAGGAAGGTGGAGGTGAGAAAGAGGGGTTTCTCCAAGGTAACGAGGTCAGAGAGGACAATCAGGCAGCAAACGTCATTCATTCATGCAGACAAGAGCAGTTCTAGGCTGAGTACTCTGTAAAGAAAATGGGATTCTCCAAACTTCCCTCCTGTTTTACTGAAATCTCTATCTGTAGTTGTCCCAAGTTCCAGTTATTCCGTTTGGTTTGTGATTCAGTTTTGCCCCTGGCTACAAATTTCTAACATTCCCATCTCAGTACCTTTTACAAGAATATCTGTTGCTGACTCAGCTGTCTGACCACAGTCCAGCTTTCTAGAAACTGGGCAACATATGATATCCAGCTGAGGCTCCAGTCACTGGCTATGCTCCCTAGACTGAGCTGCAGACAAGCCTAATCATGCCAGAGTACAACAGAGCAATGTTTTCAAATCTGTGGATGACACAAAGCGAGGAGGGATGTCGAGTGTGATGGAGACTTTAAAAAGCTCTTGAGAGGCTGGAAGCCTGATTTGAGAGCAACAGAAGAGATTTAACAGCCACGAGTTTGAATTCCAAGTATCATCTCAATATAGATGATGGAAAAAATGGCTTGACTATTTTACGTGAAAATACCGGGGTGTTTTTGTTGATCTTAAGTTCAGTGTGACGTGACTTAGCTGCTCTAAAAGCTAATCTTCTTGTGGGCTGCATTAATAGGATTGTGTCCAAATCACGCCAGGCAATAATCTCCGTACACTCAGCTTCAACTGGTCAGGCAACAGCTGACAACTCTTGTTATGACCTCAGTTCTACAAGGGGGTCATTACCAACCACAGATAAGTCTGGGAAAGCAGACCAGGATGGGGAGATCTGGGCTGTCCACTGCACAGGGAACTGTTCTGCCAACTGTTTAGCCTGAGCAGTGGCTCTCTATCCGTGAAAACTTTTTAAAATTTTTATTTATTTATTTGGCTACACCACGTCTTAGTTGTGGCATGCGGGATCTAGTTCCCCGACCAAGGATTGAACCTGGCCCCCCTGCACTGGGAGCTCAGAGTCCTAGCCATAGGACCACCAGTTTTAGGGAAGTCCCTAAAACTCTTGGTCATCAGAAAACTCAGCTGGCTTAGGCAAGAAGAGGATCATAAATCCTAATGATATAGACAGGGCTGCCATTCAGATGAGATACACAGGTACAGTTCTGCTAGTTGTTTATCTCTGGCATCTGCTCTGATGCATTGGTTCCCATAGCATACTGGCTTTAAATATTTTGAATATCACCCCTGGAAACAGAAGAGCCTCAGAGAATCCAGGGCTAGGAATACAGCTGAGCTTTAGGAAGGCCAGGAAATGAAATGTCACTGGAAGGCTTGGCAGGACTGGCTCTCTGCTCCTCCATCTGTTTCATTCTTCTCTGTGTGAGACAACTTTCTCCAGTCTCTCTAGTCTACTTGTCAGAAACTGGCTTTGTCTCCATCCCAGCTCCATGTTCCCAGCAGAACTTGGCTTAGCATGGAATGCCTACCATCTCTATCAACTGTGGCCAAGTGCATGGAGTATCAACACACAGACAAACACGGCTACCAGAAACCCATGCCTACGGGAAATTCCCTGGTGGTCCAGTGGTTAGGACGTTGCACTTTCAGTGCCAACCCAAGTTTAATCCCTGGTCAGGAAATTGAGATTCCCCCAAGCCATATGGAACAGGCAATAAATTAAAAAATAAACTATCCTCTGGACTGAGATGGGGGTAATTAAGGAGGTCATTCTGTGGCAGGCAAATACTCAAAACGTTTTGTATCACTTTTTAACTTATTTTGATGTGAAAGCCCTTTTGAAAAGTTGGAGAAACACGTTTTCCTCTACACAAACACACACATACAACTTTGTTCATGCTTTCAAGAGATTTCTCGAACCTTGGAATACATTGATGAACCCCAAAATAAGATACCCTGGCCTGGAAATGAAATATTTAGGGAAAAAAATATGAATGTCTTCCTTCAAATTGCTGGAGAATTGTTGGGGGAGGGAAATTATGTAAACTCGCCTGCCAATAAAGGAGATTTAAGAGATGCTTCGATCCCTGGGTGGGGAAGATCCCCTGGAGGAGGGCATGGCAGTCCTCTCCAGTATTCTTGCCTGGAGAGTCCCATGGTCAGAGGAGCCTTGCAGGCTACAGGTTGCAAACAGCACTGAAATGACTCAGCAAGGAGTCGTAATCACTGGACCACCAGGGAAGTCTCTATATGGTTAGTTTTATAGCCAGATAAAGCATTTTTTAAAAGGAAACAGAATCAAAATTTCAAATGCTTCAGAGTTGAGAGTAGTGGGTAAAACTGATAAGAACACAGATTTTAACCCAGTGGTACTGGTTGCCTTAAAAGTAATCACAATGTCTCTGAATCTAGCCTTTCCCTTCTTATAATCTGTTCTTAAAACAGAAGCCAGAGTATGTCTTTAACTTGTGTTAAAACATAAGTCAGAGTATGTCTGTCTGCTCAGCATCCAGCGACAGTTCTCCCACCAGTTCAAAGAGTCAGAATCCTTGAGTCTGCCTACAGGCCCCGTGTGATCTGACCCCTGTAATGTCCCACTTCATCTCTTACAACTGTCCCTCCAGCTCATTCTGATTCCTCTGCTCCTCAAATTTCATCACCCCCTGAAGTGTCTGCAAATGATGTGTTCCCAGGTCCACACTGTTTTAAACTGCACACCCCTTCACCACTCTCACTCTCCATGGCCCTTACCCTACCCACTTTATTTCTTTCTTAAAAAAATAATTTTTTACTAAAGCACACCTCCCAGGTGGCTCACTGGTAAAGAATCCGCCTGCCAATGCAGGAGATGAGGGTTTGATCCCTAGGTCAGGAAGATCCCTTGAAGAAGGAAATGGCAACCCATTTCTCCAGTATTCTTGCCTGGAGAATCTCACAGACAGAGAAGTATAGTCCATGGGGTCACAGTCAGACCTGACTTAGCAACTAAACCACTAGCATCTCAGGTGACTTTCAAAGAAATGGTTTCAGGTGTACGGAAAAGTGATTCAGTTTATATCTCTATAGATATATAAACACACAAGTATATACAGAGATACATCTTTTTCAGGTTCTCTTCCATTATAGGTTATTACAAGATATTGAAGATGTGATGTATAAGTACAATGGACGTGTGTGTACATTCACAGCTGCTTCAGTCATGTCCGACTCTGCAACCCTGTGGACCGCAGCCCACCAGGCTCAGTCCATGGGATTCTGGAGTGGGTTGCCATATGCCCTTCTCCAGGGGATCTTCCTGACCCAGGGAGCGAACCAGGGTCTCCTGTGCCTCCTGCATTGCAGGCGGATTCTTTACTGACTGAACCACCAAGGAAGGCCCACAGTGGACCTACGCACTTTCTTTTTCTCGTAGGAGTTATCACCTTCTAAAATATTATGTAAAATGTTTACCTTCTTTTGCTCCTTATTTGAATGTAAGCTCCTTGAAGACAGAGGATTTTGGTGTTTATTAATTTTTTTTCTTTTTTTGGTTTGCTTAATCCCAAGCACCCAGAACAGTGCCTTGCCAGCAGTGGATACTCAATAGACACCTGTTGGAGGAAGGCAGGGAAGGAGAGTGAAAAAGGACTTGCAGTGGTCAAGCAGAGACAGAGTGGGTTTCTCAGGAGAAATTCCTGATACGGAGGAGAAGCTTGGACAACTTGAAAGTTTCACTACAAATGTGAGATTCTATATGATCCGACTCTTCCATTCTGCCACCACAAACCAGATTTTTACTGAGATTACTTGCCACGTGTCTTTTAGACAGGAGTCCTCTGGATACAAGGAAGAGAAGCCACTCAGGTTATAATATGTATTAATAGAAAAAAGGAAAGTTTTCATTTAACACATAAAATCAAATGAATTCCAAGGGCAAGAACTCCAGGGTGGCCCTGGAGAAGCTGAAACCGGAATTCTCTCTCCCTTTCTGGTACTTCTGAAGGAGATTTAATCTCTCCCTCAATAGACATCTCATTTCTCCTTCCTGGAGAGCGGCTAGACCTCCCAGCTTCAGGAACCTTTAACTAATTAAAGTCTCAGTCTCCAATCCAAATTCTTCAATAGTGAATCTGATTGGCTTATCGATTGTTTTCCCATACATCAAATGGTACCATTAGCTGTCATCTCAGGCAAGAGCATCAGAGAGTGCAACCACAACCAAAGAATCTACCCTGGTGGGCTTGGGAAGGGAGGCAGTTCTCAGAGAAGAAGCACAAGAGCTGAACAGGCAAATTGGCCAGCACTCCAAGGCACCACCCCCCTGGAATCTAACTGCACTAACATTCTCAACAATCTAATTTCATTTCCCCAGCAATTTCCTGTCTGGAAGAGGTTGCTGATTTCTTTGAAGCTAAAATCGGCACATCCTTCACTTATAAAAATAATAAACAGCTTTCTGAGAAACTTCTGAGGACATTTTTCTACCACCTGGAAAAGCACAATGAGAGGACTCATGCCTAGAATAAGAGTGGCACAGACTTTACCCTGAAAGAGAGCTGCAACCTGTCACAAAGTTCCACAGCATGAACACAGATGTATCTATAACTGCTTTTCATAAGCTTTTTCTAAAAAAAAAAGAAGGCAATAACACAAATACAAAATTATGCACAAATCACAAGTGTTCAGCTGAATGAGTTTCCAACAGTAAACACATTCTTGAAGCCAGCACCCAAATCAAGAAATCAACATTATCCCACTGTCCCTCACATACACTATTTCCTAACTTCCATAGTTTAGTTTTGCCTAAGTTTAGAGCCTCTGCCCCTTTTTCTTCCTACTGGATTGGCTACCTTGTTCTATTTTTAAAGCAACTTTATTGAAGTATGATTGACATGCAATACAGTGGGCATATTGAAAGTGCATGGGTTGACAACTTTAGGTCTATGTACACATCATGAAACCATCACTGCAGTCAATCCCATCCAACTCCAGAGAACCACTGATTCATCTATGGTTGGATAAAGGATGTCATTATCAGTCTGTTTATATTTCTAGAATTTTCTATAAATAAAATCACATTCAGTTCATTTCAGTTCCTCAGTCGTGTCCGACTCTCTGTGATGCCATGGTCTGCAACACACCAGGCTTCCCTGTCCATCACCAACTCCAACTTTGAGCTTGCTCAAACTCATGTCCATTGAGTCGACAATGCCATTCAGTCATCTCATCCTGTTGTCCCCTTCTCCCGCCCTCAATCTTTCCCAGCATCAGGGTCTTCTCCAATGAGTCAGTTCTTCTCATCAGATGGCCAAAGTATTTGAGTTTCAGCTTCAGCATCAGTCATTCCAATGAATATTTAGGACTGATTTCCTTTAGGATGGACTGGTTGGATCTCCTTGCAGTCCAAGGGACTCTCAAGAGTCTTCTCCAACACCACAGTTCAAAAGCATCAATTCTTTGGCACTCAGCTTTCCTTATAGTCCAACTCTCACATCCACACATGACTACTGGAAAAACCATAGCCTTGACTAGACAGACCTTTGTTGGCAAAGTAATGTCTCTGCTTTTTAATATGCTATCTAGGTTGGTCATAACTTTTCTTCCAAGGAGTAAGCATCTTTTAATTTCATGGCTGCAATCACCATCTGCAGTGATTTTGAGCCCAGGAAAATAAAGTCTGCACTGTTTCCCTATCTGTTTGCCATGAAGTGATGGGACTGAATGCCATGATCTTAGTTTTATGAATGTTAAGCCAGCTTTTTCACTCTCCTCTTTCACCTTCATCAAGAGGCTCTTTAGTTCTTCTTTGCTTTCTACCATAAGGGTTGTGTCATCTGCATATCTGAGGTTATTGATAGTTCTCCCAGCAATCTTGATTCCAGATTGTGCTTCATCCAGCCTGGCATTTCACATGATGTACATACACTTGTATTTGGCTCTCGCTTCTTTTACTCAGAATAATTATTCTGAGATTCATCCATGTCATTACATGTATCACTAGTCCACCCCTTTCTATTGCTAAGTAGTAAGCCACTATACAGACATGTGACACTTTTTGTATCCATTAAGCATTAAGGCATTCATGTAGTTTCCAGTTTGGGGCTAAGAACACTGGCACAAAAGGGTTTAAGTGAATCTATTATTTCATTTATTCCAGGTATTTAGGAGTGGAATGTCTGGGTCATATGTTATGTGTATGCTTAATTTTATAAGAAACTGCCAAAATGTCTTCCTTTTTACATTCTCATAAGCTCTGCATGAGAGTGTCAGTTGTTCAATTGTCTTAACTCTTCAAATTTTGTTGTTGCTGTTCTGTTGCTCAGTCATGTCTGACTCTTTGTGACCCCATGGACTGCAGCAAGCCAGGCTTCCCTGACCTTCACCATCTCCCAGAGTTTACTCAAACTCATGTCCATTGAGTCAGTGATGCCATCAAACCATCTCGTCCTCTGTCCTCTTCTCCTCCTGCCCTCAATCTTTCCCAGCATCAGGGTCTCTTCTAATGAGTCAGCTCTTCACAGCAGGCGGCCAAAGTATTGGAGCTTCAGCTTCAGCATCAGTCCTTCTAATGAATAACAATCACAGAAGACTAACCAAACTGATTACATGGATCACAGCCTTGTCTCACTCAACAAAACTATGAAGAATGCCATATGGGGCCACCCAAGACACATGGGTCATGGTGGAAAGTTCTAACAAAACTGGTCCACTGGAGAAGGGAACAGCAAACCACTTCAGTATTCTTGCCTGGAGAGACCGATGAACAGTATCAAGAGGCAAAAAGATACGACAGTGAAAGATAAACTCTCTCCAGGTCAGTATGGGCAAATATGCTACTGGAGAAGAGTACAGAAATAAATCCAGAAAGAAGAAAGAGTCAGAGCCAAACCAAAACAATGCCCAGCTGTACATGTGACTGGTGATGGAAGTAAAGTCCAATGCTATAAAGAACAATACTGCATAGGATCTTGGAATGTTAGGTCCATGAATCGAGGTAAATTGGTCAAACAGGAGATGGTAAGAGTGAAAATTTACATTTTAGGAATCAATGAAGTAAAATGGACCAGAATGGGCGAATTTAATTCAGATGACCATTATATCTACTACCGTGAGCAAGAATCCCTTAGAAGAAATAGAGTAGCCACCATACTCAACAAAAGAGTTTGAAATACACTACTTGGGTGCAGTCTTAAAAATGACAGAATGATCTCTGTTCATTTCCAATGAAACCATTCAGTATCACAGTAATTCAAGTCTATTCCCCAACCACTAATTCCAAAGAAGCTAAAGTTGAACAGTTTTATGATGACCTACAAGACCTTCTAGAACTAACACCAAAAGAAAAAAAAAGTCATTTTCATCATAGAAGAGTGAAAAGCAAAAGTAGGAAGTCAAGAGATACCTGGAGTAACAGGAAAATTTGTCCTTGGAGTACAAAATGAAACAGGGCAAAGGCTAACAGAATTTGGCTAAGAAAACACACTGGTCATAGTAAACACCCTCTTCCAACAACACAAGAGACAACTCTACACTTGGACATCACCAGATGGTCAATACTGAAATCAGTTCAGTTCAGTTCAGTTCAGTCGCTCAGTCATGTCTGACTCTTTGCAACCCCATGTATCACAGCACACCAGGCCTCCCTGTCCATCACCAACTCCTAGAGTTCACCCAGACCCACACCCATGGAGTCAGTGATACCATCCAGCCATCTCATCCTCGGTATCCCCTTCTCCTCCTGCCACCAATCCCTCCCAGCATCAGGGTCTTTTCAAATGAGTCAACTCTTCACATCAGGTGGCCAAAGTACTGGAGCTTCAGCTTCAGCATCATTCCTTCCAAAGAAATCCCAGGGCTGATCTCCTTCAGAATGGACTGGTTGGATCTCCTTGCAGTCCGAGGGACTCTCAAGAGTCTTCTCCAAAACCACAGTTCAAAAGCATCAATTCTTTGGAGCTCTTTACAGTCCAACTCTCACATCCATACATGACTACTGGAAAAACCATAGTCTTGACTAGACGGACCCAGTTGGCAAAGTAATATCTATGCTTTTGAAGATGCTATCTAGGTTGGTCAAAACTTTTCTTCCAAGGAGTAAGTGTCTTTTAATTTCATGGCTGCAGTCACCATCTGCAGTGATTTTGGAGCCCAGAAAAATAGTCTGACACTGTTTCCAGTTTCCCCGTCTATTTCCCATGAAGTGATGGGACCAGATGCCATGATCTTCGTTTTCTGAATGTTGAACTTTAAGCCAATTTTTTCACTCTCCTCTTTCACTTTCAAGAGGCTTTTGAGTTCCTCTTCACTTTCTGCCATAAGGGTGGTGTCATCTGCATATCTGAGGTTATTGATATTTCTCCCAGCAATCTTGATTCCAGCTTGTGTTTCTTTCAGTCCAGCGTTTCTCATGATGTACTCTGCATAGAAGTTAAATAAGCAAGGTGACAATATACAGCCTTGATGTACTCCTTTTCCTATTTGGAACCAGTCTGTTGTTTCATGTCCAGTTCTAACTGTTGCTTCCTGGCCTGCATACAGATTTCTCAAGAGGCAGGTCAGGTGGTCTGGTATTCCCATCTCTCTCAGAATTTTCCACAGTTTATTGTGATCCACACAGTCAAAGGCTTTGGCATAGTCAAGAAAGCAGAAATAGATGTTTTTCTGGAACTCTCTTGATTTTTCCATGATCCAACGGATGTTGGCAACTTGATCTCTGGTTCCTCTGCCTTTTCTAAAACCAGCTTGACATCAGGGAGTTCACGGTTCACATATTGCTGAAGCCTGGCTTGGAGAATTTTGAGCATTACTTTACTAGCATGTGAGATGAGTGCAACACTGAAATTAGACTGACTATATTCTATGCAGCCGAAGATGGAGAAACTCTATACAGTCAGCAAAAACAACACCAGGAGCTGACTGTGGCTCAGTTCATGAACTCCTTATTGCCAAATTCAGACTGAAATTGAAGAAAGTAGGGAAAACCACTAGACCATTCAAGTATGACCTAAATCAAATCCCTTACAATCATACAATAGAAGTGACAAATAGATTAAAGGGATTAGATCTGATAGACAGGGTGCCTGAAGAACTATGGATGGAGGTTCCTAACATTTTACAGGAGGCAGTGATCAAGACAAACCCCAATAAAAAGAAGTACAAAAAGGTAAAATGTTTGCCTGAGGAGGCCTTACAAATAGCTGAGAAAAGAAGAGAAGCTAAAGGCAAAGGGAAAATGTAAGATATACCCATCTGAATGAACAGTTCCAAAGAATGGCAAGAAGAGATGAGAAGGCCTTCCTCAGTGATCAATGCAAAGAATTAGAGAAAAAAAAAGTAGAATGGAAAAAGACTAGAGATCTCTTCCAGAAAATTAGAGACACCAAGGCAACATTTCATGCAAAGATTGGCACAATAAAGTACAGAAATGGTATGGGCCTAACAGAAGCAGAAGATATTAAGAAGAGGTGGCAAGAACACACAGACACTATACAAAAAAGATCTTCATGACCCAGATAACCACCATTGTGTGATCACTCACCTAGAGTGAGACATGCTGGAAGGTGAAGCCAAATGGGCCTTAGAAAGCATCACACTATGAAAAAAGCTAGTGAAGGTGATGGAATTCCAGTTGAGCTGTTTCAAATCCTGAAAGATGATGCGGGGAAAGTGCTGCACTCAATACGCAAGTAAATTTGGAAAACTCAGCAGTGGCCACAAGACTGGAAAAGATCAGTTTTCATTCCAATCTCAAAGAAAGGCAATACCAAAAATGTTCAAACTACCACACAATTGCACTCATCTTACACACTAGCAAAGTAATGCTCAAAATTCTCCAAGCCAGTCATCAACACTACATGAACCATGAAGCTCCAGATGGTCAAGCTGGATTTAGAAAAGGCAGAGCAGCTAGAGATCAAATTGTCAACATCCACTGGATCATTGAAAAAGCAGCAGAATTCCAGAAAAACATGTATTTCTGCTTTATTGACCATGCCAAAGACTTTGACTGTGTGGATCATAATAAACTGTGGAAAATTCTTTAAGAGATGGGAATACCAGACCACCTGACCTGCCTCTTGAGAAATCTGTATGACAGTCAAGAAGCAACAGTTAGAACCAGAGATGGAACAATAGACTTGTTCCAAATCGGGAAAGAAGTACGTCAAGGCTGTATATTGTCACTCTGCTTATTTAACTTATATGCAGAGTACATCATGCATAATTCTGGGCTGGATGAAGAACAAGGAGAAATCAAGATTGCTGGGAGAAATATCAATAACCTCAGATAAACAGATGATACCACCCTTATGGTAGAAAGTGAAGAGGAACTAAATAGCTTCTTGATGAAAATGAAAGAGGAGAGTGAAAAAGTTGCCTTAAAAATCAGCATTCAAAAAACAAAGATCATGGCATCCAGTACCATCACATCATGACAAATAGATGGGGAAACAATGGAAACAGTGACAGACTTTTTTTATTTGGCTCCAAAATCACTGCAGATGGTGAGTACAGCCATGACATTGAAAGACGCTTGCTCTTTGGAAGAAAGCTATGACCAACCTAGAAAGTATATTAAAAAGCAGAGACATTACTTTTATGACAGAGGTCCATCTAGTCAAGGCTATGGTTTTTCCAGTAGTCATATATGGATGTGAGAGCTGGACCATAAAGAAGGCTGACTGCCAAAGAATTGATGCTTTTGAACTGTAGTGTTGGAGAAGACTCTTGAGAGCTCCTTGGACTGCAAGGAGATCAAACCAGTCAATCCAATCAAAGTACTCCTAAAGGAATCGGTCCTGAATATTCATTGGAGAGACTGATGCTGAAGATGAAGCTCCATTACCTTGGCCACTTGATGTGAAGAACTGACTCATTGGAAAAGACCCTGATGCTAGGAAAGATTGAAGGCAGGAGGAGAAGGGAGGGAATGGCAGAGGATAAGATGGTTGGATTGCATCACTGACTCCATGGACATGAGTTTGAGCAAGCTCCAGGCGTTGGTGGTGGACAGGGAAGCCTGGTGTGTTGCCATCCATGAGGTTACAAAGAGTTGGACAAAACTAAGCAACTGAACTGAGCTAAACTGAATGAATATTGAAGACTGGTTTCCTTTAGGATTGAGTCGTTTGATATTCTTGCAGAACAAGGGATTCTCAAGAGTCTTTTCCAACATCACAGTTCAAAGCACCAGTTCTTCGGCATTCAGCCTTCTTTATGGTCCAACACTAATATCCATACATGACTACTGGAAAAACCATAGCTTTGAGCGTTCGGATCTTTGTCGACAAAGTAATGTCTCTGCTTTTTAATACGTTGTGTAGGTTTGTCATAGTTTTTCTTCCAAGGAGCAAGCATCTTTTAATTTTGTGGGTGCAGTCACCATTTGCAGTGATTTTGGAGCCCAAGAAAATAAATTCTGTCACTGTTTCCATTGTTTCCCCATCTTGTTGCCATGTAGTGAAGGGACCAGATGCCACGATCTCCTTTTTGTGAATGTTTTCAATTTTTTTAAATTTAAATTTATTTATTTTAATTGGGGGCTAATTACTTTACAATATTTTGTTGGTTTTTCCATACATCAACATGAATCCATCACAGGTGTATACATGTTCCCCATCCTGAACCCCCCTCCCACCTCCCTCCCTGTACTATCCCTCTGGGTCATCCCAGTGCACCAGCCCCAAGCATCTTGTAT
Organism: Aepyceros melampus; assembly: GCA_006408695.1. Lineage (NCBI taxonomy): Eukaryota > Metazoa > Chordata > Mammalia > Artiodactyla > Bovidae > Aepyceros > Aepyceros melampus. The sequence goes on from SJXQ01006573.1 coordinate 58,818, forward strand.
CCTGCATTGAACCTGGACTGGTGATTAGTTTCTTATATGATATTATATATGCTTCAATGCCATTCTCCCAAATCATCCCATCCTCTCCCTCTCCCAGAGTCCAAAACACTGTTCTATCATCTGTGTCTCTTTTGCTGTCTCGCATACAGGGTTGTTACCATCTTTCTAAATTCCATATATATGCATTAGTATACTGTATTGGTGTTTTTCTTTCTGGCTTGTTTCACTCTGTATAATCAGCTCCAGTTTCATCCACCTCACTAGAACTGATTCAAACGTATTCTTTTTAATGGCTGAGTAATACTTCATTGTGCGTATGTACCACAGCTTTCTTATCCATTCATCTGCTGATGGACATCTAGGTTGCTTCCATGTCCTGGCTATTATAAACAGTGCTGTGATGAACATTGGGGTACACGTGTCTCTTTCAATTCTGGTTTCCTCGGTGTGTATGCCCAGCAGTGGGATTGCTGGGTCATAAGGCAGTTCTATTTCCAGTTTTTTAAGGAATCTCCACACTGTTCTCCATAGTGGCTGTACTAGTTTGCATTCCCACCAACAGTGTAAGAGGGTTCCCTTTTCTCCACACTCTCTCCAGTATTTATTGCTTGTATACTTTTGGATAGCAGCCATTCTGACTGGCATGAAATGGTACTGAATGTTTTCAATTTTAAGCATTCTGATATGTGTGTCCACGGAGTTTCAAAGTGCCAGACACAACTCAGTGACTGAGCACAACGGATGTGTTCAGTTCAGTTCAGTCATTCAGTCGTGTCTGACTCTTTGCAACTCCATGAATTGCAGCATTCCAGGCTTTCCTTTCCATCACCCACTCCTGGAGTCCACCCAAACCCATGTCCATTGAGTCAGTGATGCCATCCAGCCATCTCATCTTCCATCGTACCCTCTCCTCCTGCCCCCAATCCCTCCGAGCATCAGGGTCTTTTCAAATGAGTCAACTCTTCGCATGAGGTGGCCAAAGTACTGGAGTTTCAGCTTTAGCATCATTCCTTCCAAAGAAATCCCAGGGCTGATCTTCTTCAGAATGGACTGGTTGGATCTCCTTGCAGTCCAAGGGACTCTCAAGAGTCTTCTCCAACACCACAGTTCAAAAGCATCAATTCTTTGGTGCTCGGCCTTCTTCACAGTCCAACTCTCACATCCATACATGACCACTGGAAAAACCATAGCCTTGACTAGACGAACCTATGTTGGCAAAGTAATATCTCTGCTTTTTAATATGCTATCTAGGTTGGTCATAACTTTCCTTCCAAGGAGTAAGCATCTTTTAATTTCATGGCTGCAATCACCATCTGCAGTGATTTTTGAGCCCAGAAAAATAAATTCTGATACTGTTTCCACTGTTTCCCCATCTATTTGCTATGTCTTCTTTGGCCCATTTTTTGATTAGGTCATTTAATTTTCTGGAATTGAGCTGCAGGAGCTGCTTATATATTTTTGAGATTAGTCCTTTGTCAGTTGCTTCATTTGCCATTATTTCTCCCCTTCTGAAAGTTGTCTTTTCATCTTGCTTATAGTTTCCTTTGTTGTGCAGAAGCTTTTAAGTTTAATTAGGTCCCATTTGTTTATTTTTGCTTTTATTTCCAATATTCTGGGAGGTGGGTCAAAGAGGATCCTGTTGTGATTTATGTCAGGAAGTGTTTTGCCTATGTTCTCCTCTAGAAGCTTTATAGTTTCTGGTTTTTTGTTTAGATTTTTAATCCATTTTGAGTTTATTTTTGTGTATGGTGTTAGAAAGTGTTCTAGTTTCATTCTTTTATCAGTGGTTGACCAGTTTTCCCAGCACCACTTGTTAAAGAGATTGTCTTTAATCCATTGCATATTCTTGCCTCTTTTGTCAAAGATAAGGTGACCATAGGTGTGTGGATTTATCTCTGGGGTTTCTATTTTGTTCCATTGATCTATATTTCTGTCTTTGTGACAGTACCATACGGTCCTGATGACTGTGGCTTTGTAGTATAGCCTGAAGTCAGGCAGGTTGATTCCTCCAGTTCCATTCTTCTTTCTCAAGATTGCTTTGGCTATTTGAGGTTTTTTGTATTTCCATACAAATCTTGAAATTATTTGTTCTAGCTCTGTGAAAAATACTGTTGGTAGCTTGATAGGGATTGCATTGAATCTATAGATTGCTTTGGGTAGTATATTCATTTTCACTATATTGATTCTTCTGATCCATGAACATAGTATATTTCTCCATCTATTAGTGTCCTCTTTGATTTCTTTCACCAGTGTTTTATACTTTTCTATAGATAGGTCTTTAGTTTCTTTAGGTAGATACAATCCTAAGTATTTTATTCTTTTCATTGCAATGGTGAATGGAATTGATTCCTTAATTTCTTTTTCTACTTTCTCATTATTATTAGTGTCCTCTTTGATTTCTTTCACCAGTGTTTTATACTTTTCTATAGATAGGTCTTTAGTTTCTTTAGGTAGATACAATCCTAAGTATTTTATTCTTTTCATTGCAATGGTGAATGGAATTGTTTCCTTAATTTCTCTTTCTATTTTCTCATTATTAGTGTATAGGAATGCAAGGGATTTCTGTGTGTTGATTTTATATCCTGCAACTTTACTATATTCATTAATTAGTCTAGTAATTTTCTGGTGGAATATTTAGGGTTTTCTATGTTGAGGACCATGTCATCTGCAACCAGTGAGAGTTTTACTTCTTCTTTTCCAATTTGGATTCCTTTTATTTCTTTTTCTGCTCTGATTGCTGTGGCCAGAACTTCCAAAACTATGTTGAATAGTAGTGGTAAGAGTGGGCATCGTTGCCTTGTTCCTGACTTTAGGGGAAATGCTTTAACAATTTTTCACCATTGAGGATAATGTTTGCTATGGGTTTTTCATATATAGCTTTTATTATGTTGAGGAATGTTCCCTCTATTCCAGCTTTCTGGAGAGTTTTTATCATAACTGGATGTTAAATTTTGTCAAAGGCTTTCTCTGCATCTATTGAGATAATAACATGGCTTTTATTTTTCAATTTGTTAATGTGGTGTATTACATTGATTGATTTGGAGATACTGAAGAATCCTTGCATCCCTAGGATAAAGCCTACCCACTTGGTCATGGTTCCAACATATGGATGCTGAACAACATGCTGCTGAATAGCCAACAAATCACAGAAGAAATCAAAAAATAAATCAAAATATGCATAGAAATGAATGAAAATGAAAACACAATAACCGAAAACCTGTGGGACACTGTAAAAGCAATGCTAAGGGGAAGGTTCATAGCAATACAGGCATACCTCAAGAAATAAGAAAAAAGTCAAATAAATAACCTAACTCTACACCTAAAGCAACTAGAAAAGGAAGAAATGAAGAACCTCAGGGTTAGTAGAAAGAAAGAACTCTTTAAAATTAGGGCAGAGATAAATGTAAAAGAAACAAAAGAGACAATAGCAAAAATCAGCAAAGCCAAAACTGGTTATTTGAGAGGATAAATAAAATTGACAAACCATTAGCCAGACTCATCAAGAAACAAAGGGAGAAAAATCAAATCAATAAAATTAGAAATAAAAATGGAGAGATCACAACAGACAACACAGAAATACAAAGGATCATAAGAGACTACTATCAGCCATTATATGCCAATAAAATGGACAACGTGGAAGAAATGGACAAATTCTTAGAAAAGTACAACTTTCAAAAACTGAACCAGGAAGAAATAGAAAATCTTAACAGACCCACCACAAGCACAGAAATTGAAACCATAATCAGAACTCTTCCAGCAAACAAAAGCCCAGGTCCAGATAGCTTCACAGCTGAATTCTACCAAAAATTTCAAGAAGAGCTGACACCTATCCTACTCAAACTCTTCCAGAAAATTGCACAGGAAGGTAAACTTCCAAACTCATTCTATGATGCCACCATCACCTTAATACCAAAACCTGACAAAGATGCCACAAAAAAACAAAACTACAGGCCAATATCACTGATGAACATAGATGCAAAAATCCTTAACAAAATTCTAGCAATCAGAATCCAACAACACATTAAAAAGATCATACACCATGACCAAGTGTGAGTTACTTTTATAATCACAAAACCTCAAGCCCAAATCTTCAACCAACCTAATCCATTTCCTTCTAAGAAAGAAAGACAAATGAGGAGAGGAAAGACCCTCTCCTTTCTGCCAGGCAGAAAGCAGGCTGCTTCACCCAGGTTGTCAGCAGTTCCCATGATAATCACAGAGAGCAGGGGCCACTCGCCAAAATTACGGTTGAGAAAACTAAGAGAAGTCAGAGCTAAAGAGGGTCTGTCTCCTTCCCCAAATACGGTACCACTCACAGCTGCCCGGCTCCAAGGAAACCAGACCACACCCCCCAAGCAGAATCACATGGCAGGTTGCCCAGATGGCAATTGTCATAATCAGCTGGTAATTAAAGCTCTACAAACCCTTTCAAGTGATGTCATCACTTCCCGGAGAGTTTCAAAAGAACCTTAATGTTCTCCAAAACGATACGACCAGTTATAGACTGATGACATTCAGTGTGATTCATACCTTATTACCAAAAAGAATGAAGTGGATTATTTAAGAAAAACTTCTATAAATTAAATTGAATTCATTAACGCATGTTAGCAGGCACTGCAGGAAGATGAGAAACTGGGCTCAGCCTGTGTTTTTGTGCCTCTGGTAACTTGGTCTAACTACTTCTGGACTGCATGACTCTTATCCAGAATTGATGAGAAGTTTAAAATGTATTTGGTTTGCAGGACTTCTCTGGTGGTCCAGTGGTTAAGAATCTGCCTTCCAACACAGGGGCCATAGATTCGGTTCCTAGAAGGGGAACTAAGATCCCACATGCTGTGGAGCAGCCAAGCCTGTGTGCTGAGAAGTCTGCATGCTGCATCCAAGATCTCATGTGCTGCAGCTAAGACCCAACGCAACCACACAAAGAAGCTGTTTCTAAAAGTTCTTTGGGTCTTATTGCCTCTCGAGGTCTTTGTCCATGCTTGGCTGAAATTCTAAGGGCAGAAGCAACAACAGTGAAAAGACAACTAAATAACCCACAGAATCTGATAATCTATTAATATACACATTCAGGCTCTGTATCACCAAAAGGCGGCTCTATCAGCAATCACGCTGACGTGCCCTTTGTATGCAGAAGTGAAGCTTTCATAATTACTCTGAGAGCAGCCAGACAGAACCATGTTTGGAATTTCTAATCCACCTGATTGTTTCCAGTGAGGTTTTCTTAATCAAGGATGATCTGAGAGAATTCAGTCTACCCTTTCAGAACCCATACAGGGGGAGGCGGTTATGAACTGGGACTCTAGAACTGCACTGTCCAAACCACGAGCCATGTGTGGTCAATCACTGAGGACTTAAACCATGGCGAAGTCCAAGTTAGAAGTACCAGGCAGATCTCAAGGATTAGATAACAAAAAATTCAAATAATGTAAAATAGCTCAATAACATTGCTACTGATTACATATTAAAATACTTTTTGGATTTATCAGGTTAATTAAGTGCATTCTTAAAAATGTTTTTGCCTGTTTCTTTGTAAGCATAGCTACCAGGAAAGTTAAAATTGTGTTGTATTTCCTTCAGAAAGCACCGCTCCATTGCCACAGAAGATCTGTCATTCACCAGCCGGGGGCCACACAGCCTGCGTGGACTATGCAAAACGCCAAGGACTCCTGGCAGGGAACCTAAGCAGAGGCTGAAATACATGCTGTGTCCTGGCAGCCTGGCTGTCGCAAGAATGGGAGCCTTTCACTGATTTGTGCCCAGAGTCACATAGGCGGGGGCAGCCCAGCTTATCAGATGCCGTCTCTGGGTGAGTTAATTCACTTTCTTTCCATTTCCCTCCTCTGCAACATAGGGCAACCCTCTGGACCTTACAGGAGATTTTCAAAAGTTAAATGAGTTCATTAATGTCCAAGACCTGGGCCCCAGTTTGGCACATAGTAAGTATTTAATAAATGTTAGTTACTGTTGGCTGTTCTATATAAATTGTTTGGAATTTTGAGTCCTCCACAGAGGTGTGTTCATTCTAACACCATCCTCAGGTAGGTAACAGCTTTCTAGCTCAGTCAACCGTGATTGAAAGGAGAGTCAGAAACAGTGGCCAGGCACGGCTTCCCAACAGTTGACCAATGAGATGGAATCAGCCCAAGAAACTTCAAACACTGGGTTTCACCTGAAGAAATTTCACCATCACTACTGGGAAAGAAGTATGTAAATAGAAAATTTAAGAGTCAAATGGAAATCTGAGGAAAGACAAGAAATGCCAAATAAATCATTTCTCATCAACTCATCATGACTATATCTTTTCCCCTCAAAATGAATGTCAGGTGTATAAGAAGGGTAAAATTTCAATTAAGTTGCTGCATGAAGATTAAATGACCTTGAAAACAACGAGTAGGTTTGAAAAGGCTATTTCTCATCGTTAGGGTCTGTGTCAACCACGATCTAAAACTAAAACTCTAAGGCTTTTCAGTAGAGAAACACTGGTTTGGACAAGGTTTATAAATGATTTTCATTAACTATCATTTGCCATTAGTGCCAATCAAAGCACTAAATGCCCACTTGGCTGTGGAGGTGACCTTTGACCCAGTTCCCTCTCTAACGGATGAGGGCTAAATGTATTGTGACAACTCCTAATCACATTCAGTGCAGCTGAGATTTGATGGCACTGGCCGTGCCATCAACTACAGACAGCCCTGGCAAGGCCATCCTATTCCATTTCTTTCTAGAGATATGTATATCAGCATCCCAGGGACTCGAGAAAGAGACACCCTTCCTGATCATCCAGGGCATATTTCAGTAGCTTAAAAACTCATCCAGGTACACCATCACTGACAAAGAACTGCTGGCAATGAGAACACGTTTCTCTTCTTTATAATTCAGGTTTATAGGCCTAAAACACATAATCCGATCAGCCCAACTCCAGGAAAGTAGATAAAAAGCCGGTCATCAGAACCCACCCATCAGAAACAACCCTCTCCAAATCCATGCATGATGATTTGCAGCCCAGCTTCAGCTCATAAAAAGGGAATACAGCTGTGTGATATTTAATACCAAGGCACCGGCGCCTGACTCTGTACTAATCCAGGATAACAGGTTTCCAGAAACGTCCTGGGAAACACTGGGAAGTCTAGACACATAACAGGAAAATTATTTCCTTTGAAACTCAAATGCCTCGATTTGAATGAAAACGAGGAAATGATGGCCAACGGTTCAGAAACTAAAATTCTAAACTCTGAGTCTAACTCCACAGCAGGGTAGGTAACAGTTCTTCTGTTCCTCAAAGAGATGAGATCATAGGCTTCTCCAGCTAACGTCTGACCCCAAACAGGGGATTACGGATGCTAAAGCAGAGACCAAGAGGGAAAAGAGGAAGAACGTCTACAGAGAGATGCAATGGATGTTTTCTAATAAAAAGCTAAAGCCGAGAGGCAGCCACTTTAAACAGCGCCTGCGGGGGGACCTTCTCAGGCAGGTGCGGTCAGCAGGATCAGTGTTCCTGTGTCACCACGGCCAGCTGACCCCACACTGTGCGTGCCTGCTCACTCAGTCACTCCGTCTGACTCCCTGCGACCCCATGGACTGTCGCCCGCCAGGCTCCTCTGTCCACAGGGATTCTCCAGGCGAGAACACTGGAGTGGGTTGCCACGCCCTCCTCCAGGGGATCTTCCTGACCTGGTGATCAAACCTGTGTCCTCTGCATCTCCTCCACTGGCAGGAGGATTCTTTACCACTGAGCCACCTGGGAAGTTCCCCTTCCTGTGTTCCCTGATTTTTATGCTGGAGGAGCAGCCAGCTGGTCCCACCCTCCGTTCCAAAGGAAAGTGACATCTATTTGTGGCAGACTCAAGGAAAGGTGATGGTTTAAAAAAAAAAACAAAGGTGATGGTTTCTATCTTCATACAAATATTTAAGGAAAAGAAAAATCAACCCCACAACGTCAGAGGCTACTCCAATGTTGTGGAAGTTCAACAGATGGTTAACCTTCACAGGGCCCCTTTCTACAGTCATTGGCAAAATGCTGTATGCTTTAACAACATCAACAGAGTTGAAATGATTTTTAACTGGGTTACATAGACATCTTTAAAAACAAACAAAAAAGTCCCATCATCATTGCTTGCTCTACTTTGAACCAGCAAGAACTTAGAAATCGAGGAGAATGTTTTCCTCAGCAAGTAAAACTGAAAACCAGAGATGAGTGAAATCACTTAAAGTGATTTCAGGAACAGGATGACTTTTCTGTGAAGAAGCAAGCTCCTGGACAACTGAAGCCTGGAGGATATGAATGGCAAGGGCTTCGCACAGGCCAGAAGCTTTGCTAAACCATCCACTCATGCTTTTTCATTTGTAGGAAATGTGGAGCACAGCAAGGCAAGCACGGGGTCACAGGGAGCAATCCCAGCAGGCAGCGCCCACAGAAGCACCATTTAAGCTATCTGGTCCCGGTGGCAGGTCCCACTCTCATGGAACTGATGTAATCAACTGAATATTTAAATCATGCAGTTCATTCACTTGGCTGGTGCAGTTTCCTGGGCAACTAGCTGACTGCAGTTTGCTGTCCGCTCCTTCAGGGATTTGGTGGGCTGGTGGCTGGCATGCATTAACCCCTCTGACAGGTGGGGCTCACTGTCCATTCATCAGCTGTTGCTCTGGTTTTACATATTAGGGTCCGAGTCTGTGAAAGCCCAGCCCAGGGAAGAAACAGACAATGCCCAGACAAATGGATGTGCTGAGCCACTGGGAGTGGGTCCAGAAGGTGCCAAATTCACAAAATTCATGCCCTCCTGCAATAAGCTCTTCAGCAGGTCTGGGGCTGGAAACTGGGACACTGCTATTGGACAAGCTAGATTCTTTTCCTCTGAGTGAAATGCACACAATTACACAGCTCAAGGTCCTGAAAGCCCATGGTTTTCCACAACATTTTTTTAAGTGCAAATAATATAAGCCTAAGGTGATACAGTTAACCTATAATGAGCTCATTACATCACCTTTTAATTGTACCTTACAAAGAAATTCCCCTGAAGCTACCAAGTCAAGACTCGCTTTACGTGTACCTTTATGCTACTTGGCACTTTGGATATAGATTATGGCACTGTTTGTGCTGCTTTAATTTCAAAGTCAATAAAACTAAAAGCTCTGCTCCTCTCTTTAAAGTTACACATTTACAAACAAGCCACCATTAGGAAGAAAATATTCTACACGCTCCTTCAAATAGATTGTGTTTTAGCAAAACGGCAGTTCCACTTAATCCAGCTTCCTTTGAAGGCAAAGGGCTTTGGAATTCAGTCTTTTAAAATGGGTCACTGGCAACTGTGTCAATTTTCTGATTTATTCATTGTCTTAACTTTCACCTGCCCAGGCACTCCAGGCAACCTGCTGACAACTGTTTGTCAAACAGTCCAAGCTGAAGTTGAACTTAAGGGGAAAAGCTCCCTGAACATTTAGAAACAGAACCATGAGCCTGAACCCCAGGGAGAGTGTTACAGTGGAGGCTGAAGACCAAAGACAGTAATACAGAGATTAGAATCCCAGCCCACGACAAGTACTGCTCCCCCAGCAAGTTATTTAACTTCTCAGAGAAGTTACCAGAATCTCAGAGTGGTAATCTCAATCACTTAGAGACTGGAATAACTGCAATAATTTTAGATGTTAACATTTAAGCAGTGAGTAGTTCCAGACATATTCTGATTCGCAACTTCAGCGTCACCACTTAATGACGGTGGTTACTGTTGCCATTTTACAGATGGGAAACTTGAGTTTCAGTGAAATTAAAAGACTTGCCAAGTACACCCAGACAGTCAACAGCAGGGCTGGGGCTGAGACCCAACCTATCGGACGCTGACTCATCTCCTTAGTCATTTTACTTAACACAACCCAAGGTGGATAATAAAATTTAGTGAGATGATACATGTAAAGCACATTACCTGGCCTTCATTAAGTACTCAGAAATTACCGGGCTTATTTTAATTTTTATTTATTAGTTTATTTTGTTGAAGTGAAAAAGAAACACAGATCCTTCCTCCTTGCCTGGGTAAAATTCCTGTTTATGGAATGGAAAATTTACTTATACTATTATAACAGCAGCAGCAATAATGCATAATAGTAACAGAGGGATTCAGGGCATGGCTCCAAGCTCAAAAGGTCTGGGTTCCACACCAAGTGTCATGGACTGAGTGCTTGTGTTCCCCAAATCTGTGTGCTGAAGTCCTAACTCTCAATGTGGTGGCCTGTGGGAGGTGATTAGGTTTGGACAAGGTCATGAGGGTAGGGCCCTTGTAAGGAGATTAGTGTCCTTATAATAAAGAGGAAGAGAGAAACCTCTTCCTTTGTGCAGACATTGAGGATGGTAGTATGAGCACACAGCAGGAAGGCAGTTGTCCAGAAGTCAGGATGGAGCCCCCACTAGGGACCTTGATCTTGGATGTCTCAGCTCCAGAACTGACACAAAGGTCTACAGTTCACGCTGCTCAGTCTGTGGTGTCTGCAGACAGCAAACCCCAAGTCTGCTTCTTACTGGGGGGATCACAGGCAAATTGATGAAGCTCTTAAAGGTAAATCTGCACCACATCCCCTACTCCATAAGACTGTAGGGAGAATTATAAGAGATGATACATCAAAAAGCGCTGAACAGGTGCCTGGCAGAGAGTAAGGAGTCTCTAAAGGTCAGCCATTGTTTGGGGATGGCTCCTTCTCTCACAGACTCCAGCTCTTCTTGTGTAAAATCAAATGTGCCTGTTGATATGTCTATCATTTGGGGGCTCACACACTAACAGGTTTCCAGCACTGCTGGGAGGCATCATTCACCCAACCTCCAGGATATTTTTGCTTCTGCTCCCATTCACCATCACGGCCCTAGCAGTACTAAAACTACACACAGGAGCCAGGCAGGCTTTTCTGTCTTTCCATGTTCCTTCCTATATCCGTTCAGCACTTTTTTCTTTTTAACGAGCTCCTTTCTAGAAGCAGGTTCCTGAGTCATTCTCCTTTTTAATACCCAGGTTTCTAGCACATGTTCTGCGCTGCTTCCTCCTGTGCTAATCTGACCACAGCCACACCTGCAGGTGGCAGCCGGCAGTCCCACAGTGGGTCTGGGGACACTCCGTGTCTGCTCTGAGCATCAGAGCGCCACGATCTCCAGTTCCACACACAAACATGACCCCATTCCTTCTCCTTTATCCAACTGTGGCCTGCAGTGAAGTCCATCTCATGTCCTAGAGATTTCAGATTTCCTCTCCCTGATAATGAATTTACAGACACTGACGGAGGTTCGTGACATTGTACAGGAGACAGGGATCAAGACCATCCCCATGGAAAAGAAATGCAAAAAAGCAAAATGGCTGTCTGGGGAGGCCTTACAAATAGCTGTGAAAAGAAGAGAAGCAAACAGCAAAGGAGAAAATGAAAGATATAAGCATCTGAATGCACAGTTCCAAAGAATAGCAAAGAGAGATACGAAAGTCTTCCTCAGTGATAAATGCAAAGAAACAGAAGAAAACAACAGAATGGGAAAGACTAGAGATCTCTTCAAGAAAATTAGAGATACCAAGGGAACATTTCATGCAAAGATGGGCTCGATAAGGACAGAAATGGTCTGGACCTAACAGAAACAGAAGATATTAAGAAGTGGCAAGAATACACAGAACTGTACAAAAAAGATCTTCAGGACCCAGATAATCACGATGGTGTGATCAGTCACCTAGAGCCAGACATCCTGGAATGTGAAGTCAAGTGGGCCTTAGAAAGCATCACTATGAACAAAGCTAGTGGAGGTGATGGAATTCCACTTTAGCTATTTCAAATCCTGAAAGATGATGCTGTGAAAGTGCTGCACTCAATATGCCAGCAAATTTGGAAAACTCAGCAGTGGCCACAGGACTGGAAAAGGTCAGTTTTCATTCCAAAAGAAAGGCAACGCCAAAGAATGCTCAAACTACCACACAACTGGAAGAAACACAAGCTGGAATCAAGATAGCTGGGAGAAATATCAATAACCTCAGATATGCAGATGACACTACCCTTCTGGCAGAAAGTGAAGAGGAGCTAAAAAGCCTCTTGTTGAAAGTGAAAGAGGAGAGTGAAAAAGTTGGCTTAAAGCTCAACATTCAGAAAATGAAGATCATGGCATCTGGCCCCATCACTTCATGGGAAATAGATGGGGAAACAGTAGAAACAGTATCAGACTTTTTTGGGGGGGGCTCCAAAATCACTGCAGATGGTGACTGCAGCCATGAAATTAAAAGGCGCTTACTCCTTGGAAGAAAAGTTATGACCAACCTAGATAGTATATTCAAAAGCAGAGACATTACTTTGCTGACTAAGGTCCGTCTAGTCAAGGCTATGGTTTTTCCTGTGGTCATGTATGGATGTGAGAGTTGGACTGTGAAGAAGGCTGAGTGTTGAAGAATTGATGCTTTTGAACTGTGGTGTTTGAGAAGACTCTTGAGAGTCCCTTGGACTACAAGGAGATCCAACCAGTCCATTCTAAAGGAGATCAGCCCTGGGATTTCTTTGGAAGGACTGATGCTAAAGCTGAAACTCCAGTACTTTGGCCACCTCATGCAAGAGTTGACTCATTCAAAAAGACACTGATGCTGGGAGGGACTGGGGCAGGAGAAGAAGGGGATGACAGAGGATGAGATGGCTGGATGGCATCACCAACTTGACGGACATGAGTTTGAGTGAACTCCGGGGGTTGGTGATGGACAGGGAGGCCTGGCGTGCTGCAGTTCATGGGGTCGCAAAGAGTTGGACATGACTGAGCGACTGAACTGAACCGAACGGAAACTACAGCTGTATACTGAATGTTGAGCAGAAAAACATCATTTAAAGAAAGTTATTTGCTCTGGAGCAGAAAGAACAATCTAACATTTAGGCTGAATTTTTCATTCTTCAACGAGTGGAGTCAGCATGGCATATGTCAAGCCTTAAAACCATCTTTGTTTCTCCCCAGCTATTGTAGATTATTAAAAAGTCTTCACTAGTCCATTTTCTTTTTGCCCTGTAGTCTTTGAACTTCATTAGAAATGTTGACTCTTGAGAATGTAAGCTTTTGCCATATAGCCAAAAGATATTGAACTTCTCTCCTGGAATCATCAATTAGCATTTTTTTGGTTTCTCTCCTCTATTGTTTATGTATTTTGTGAGTTAAATTCATTGCTCTGAAATGAGGCCAAGCCTTTCCCACCAATTTTTAATTAGAAAAAAGTGGAACATTTTGTTTTCTCCCTCCCTTTTCTTTTTAAATATTTAAGACACAAGCACCAGTCCACTAAAAAGGCATCTTTTTACCCTTCCCAGAAACGAGTCTATCATGCACCTTCTAACCAGAACCACCTCAGCAATGGGAGTGCATATTCAGTTCCGGGTAACATCTGTCCTTAGAAGCAAGGAAGCTCTAATGGACTGAATGCTTTCCCAGAGCACAAACGTTGGTTGCAGCTAGGCGACTTGCCCCACTCAGCCTGTCTCCCAAGGGTGCTGTCTGAGGCCCTCAAAACTAAGCTCCAAACTGCTCTTCTCCCATCTTCCCTCCCCCTATTTCCTTTCCTTAATTTTACTAGAGTTGATTTACAACATCATGGTAATTTCTGTTACACAGCAAAATGACTCAGTCACACATATATATACATACTTTTTCATATTCTTTTCCATTATGGTTTATCACAGGATACTGAAGAGAGTTAGTGGGGCCTTGTTTATCCATTCTATATGTTATAGCTTATACGTGATAACCCTACGCTCCCACTCCATCCCTCCCCAAGCCCCTCCCCCTTTGTTAAGCACAAGTCTGTTCTCCATGTCCGTGAGTCTGTGTTTCACAGGCAGGTTCATTTGTGCCATAGACTAGGTTCCACATACAAGTGACATCCTATGGTACTTGTCTTTCTCCTTCTGATCTACTTCACTAAGTTTGATCATCTCCACATCCATCCATGTTGCTGCAAAGGGCATTATTTCATTCTTCTTATGGCCGAGTAATATTCCATTATATATCTGTGTCCCAAATCTTCTCTATATATTCATCTGTTGATAGACATTTAGGGTGATTCCATGTCTTGGGTATTGTGAATAGTGTTCCAGTGAACACAAGAGTGCATATATCTTTTTTAATTAGAATTTTTGTCTGGGTATATGTCCAGGATCACATGGTAGTTCTATTTTTTAATTTTTGGGGAAACCTCCATTCCGGTCTTCATAGTGGCTGCACCAATTTCCACTCCCACCAACTTACATTCTTCACCTATTTCTAGTGTGCGCTTACAGTCCTTGTTCCATTCATAGGCCAGCTCCGCCAGGTTTTGCTCACAAGAGTTATATTCACCTCATCGTTATTTGAAGCCAATCACTGTGCCCCCAGTTTCAACAACTGCATTATAAAACAAAGACATTTTGCCTTTAGACTATAAAGTTAGACTTCTGGGCTTTGGCCTGCTAGATCAATTTCAGGAACAGAAAACCAATAGAGTATCTGTGGTTTTCATAAATGTGTAGGTATCACTCACTTTAGAACAAACAAGAATGATATATAAGAAGTGTGAGACATAAATCCCTTCCAATGGAGATGCTTCCCGGCACCACCAGCAGACCTCTGCCTTCTATCCAGCTTCTGTTCTCCTGACTCATCCCTCATTCATGGTGCTGATACAGTTATTACAGTCTCTTCATGAACTAACTAAATTTTTACTCATCCGAAAATATTTTTATTTTGCCTTCATACTTGTAGACTGGTAATGTGACTGAGAATGAATTCGAGCTTCGAAACCTCCCCTGTTCAGAACTTCCCTGGTGGTCCAGTGGTTAAGACTCCACATTTCTGCTCAGGAGGTGCAGGTTCAATCACTGGTTGGGGAGCTAAGATCCCATGTGCTTCGCGGAGTGGCCAAAAAAATACCATTTGATTGTCTCAATAAAAGCAGAAAATTATTTAAAATAACAACAAGACTCTCTTGTTAGGTAACTAGTCAGACATGAGCAGGTCCCCCCCATCCTGGAAGGGGTCATCTTTCCCTCTGTCACCTGGACACTTGTGATCAGACACCTCCAGAGACCCTCCCCTTTGTGGTTAAGGACTGCTCAGTTTCCAGGCTTATCAGGACCAAACCAGATATCAAAAACCCAATGGGCTTTCCAAACTGCCAGTACCAGTTGGCAGGCAAGGACCCTAACCGATGACTCAGAGTAACCCAGAGTTCATTATGCCCTTTTAAAAATAAATTTGCATTTACAGTTGTCAACAGTCTCATCAAACACTGTAGAACATGAGAGGGACTTTACGTCACTGAGAAACCAACCCTACCCCAGTTGTGGGACCGCTTCTGGTTCTGAGACAGCCCACTCGCCTACTTTTCTCGAGAGCATACTTTCACTTCGCTTAGTAAAACTCCTGGTGCTTGAAGCCGCTCTATGTCTCAAGTGAATTCTTTCCTTCAGGAGAACGAGAACTGAGGAACTGCCATCCACAGTCGACACCCTTGCCCTGCAGAGTGAAGACCCTGCTTCCTTATCTTCTGTGGAACAGGCAGGATATCATTCTAACTCAGATGCCTGGGTAAATAATTTGCTTCCTCCCCTCTCTAGAAGCTTTTGGGATCCTCTCTCTATCCACAGAGTACTGGAATTCCCTTAGGATGTATTAACTATATTATCATGACTTTTGAGACAGAAACCCTCGTCAGACTCTTCTGTAGTTGGTAGGAAGCCCAAGGGGTAGTGTGAAATCAGCTACGGCCACGGGGCTGCTGTAAACAATGTTATCAGTTTGGGTCTTTTCCCCCCATCTTGCAGAGGTGGTCTCCTATGTGTTGGATTTTCTCTGGTTGAAGTGGTCCTTTGCAACAGCCACTTCTGGTTTCACAATTAACAGATCTGTAAGCGCTGGGAACCTCAGGAAAGGCAGGAGCCGGTCTCTCGGTTTCTGCATAGCTCCCTGAAGAAACACGAATTGGGCAGTTCTAGAACACAGCAGGGAGCTCTTAGTTACCAAGAGGAAAAAGCGGAGCAAACAACACAAGTCCATCAAGCGAGCAGTGGGCTTCCTTTTCCCTCATCCTGCTTGGCACTTGCTGGAACCGTTCCCCATCTAAGAACCTGTATTTCTTCTACTAAAGAAAATTTCCCTCTATTATTTCTTAGCTAGGTTCTCTCTTCCTTTTATTCTTTTTCTGGAGCTCATGTTAGAATCCAGCTGGATGTCTAGACCTCTGCTTCCTGCCTCAGTGCTTTTTCCCAGTCCCCTAACCCTGTCATCCTCGCTGGTCAGTGTTGGGGGTTTCCTGGGCCCTGTTTCAAAATATCTCAGCCCCATTCAGCTCCTTACCTAGCCATGATATCTGTAATATCAGCAATGCATGTTTTGATTTTCAGAAACTCCTGCCCATTTTCTGGATGAAAGCTATTTACTCTGAGAACACTGGTGTAAACTGTTTTCCATTATTTGAATCATTTCTGTTTCATTTAGATGAGTCATTCTGTTCATCTTTGCGCTGTTGTTCTTTTCCTGATGATTTTCACCAAATACCTGTTTACCCGTTCCTATTTTTGAATTACATGTCGACTGAAAAAAAAAATTGCACAACCTAAAAGTTGAGAACTATGTTTTATTTGGCAGACATTCTAAGGACTTAAGTCCAGGACACAGCATCTCAGATTACTCTAAGAGGCAGCTCCGCAGAGGTAAAGGAGGAGCCAGGATATATAGGAGTGTTTGCAACAAAGATCAGGTAATTGGAACATCAAAAGATTACTATTAAAGAAAACCAGACACCACAAGTTAAGGAATTTAGTGCTTCTCTATGTGGGGGACTTTCCTGGTGGCTCAGAGGTTAAAGCGTCTGCCTCCAATGCGGGAGACCCGGGTTTGATCCCTGGGTCGGGAAGATCCCCTGGAGAAGGAAATGGCAACCCACTCCAGTATTCTTGCTTGGAGAATCTCATGGACAGAGGAGCCTGGTGGGCTGCAGTCCATGGGGTCACAAAGAGTCGGACACGACTGAGTGACTTTACTTATTTACTTCCTATGTGGGGGAAGATGCAAGAGGCTGGACTCACTGCAATAATTTCTTTGATATAAACCTCAGCTCTGCACACCAGCATCCTGTGCTTTCTCATCCTGAGTGTCCTCGGGGTTCACCCCTGGGGGTGGCTGCAGTGGCTGATGGCTTGCTGGCAGGTATCCTGTTCCCATCCTGAGTCCCCTGGGGGCAGCTGTACTGTGACAGCTTTACGGCTGCAACATCCATTGTTTACTGATGTGGCAGGCAATATTTTTCAGTCGCATATGGTTTAGGAGAGTCAGTGTGGATCTTCTTAAAGCTGTAAACTTTTTTTACCAGTACCTGAGCCTTGAGGAGAGGCTGAGTGCAGGCTCCAGACGGGACAGTCGAGCATGGAGGGTGTCAGTGGGCACATCCCCCAAAAACACCCAGGCACGGGCATGCCACAGACAGGGAGCAGCGCAGCTATTGCAACGAAAGACCAGACATTTCCGTCCTGGGCACGGCCCTGCCTTCTGTTTTCCTCATCATGTCGGTCGTGGAGACGGGGATTTCCTGCACACACAACCCCACCTCACTCACAGACTCCAGCAGCCTCACTGGGGTGTGTCCCAGGACGGATCACTTTCTTAGGAAAGTCTTTTGCCTTAGCTCAGGGACAAAGCCCGCTCGGACAAGCTGTTTGGATACATAAGGGATGGGCCATCAGAAGCACTGTCTACACAGTGAACAGCTTTGGTGGTTGCTCCATGGCCCCTCCACCCTGGTGCTGATGTTGACTCCAGGCTGGAAGATGCTCTGGATTTGTTTCTACCTGAGCTTCCCTCATCAGGCCAAGTTGGCAAAAACTTGGCAAAAGTTCTGCCCACCAACAGTACCTTCACTTGTTCTCCTTGTACTTTAAATCTTTTTAAAAAAAATTTTTTTGTAATTTTAATAGAAGGGAGAAGAGTGAGATGCATATCAGACTACCATTTTGAGTCAGAAGCCTCTGGGCACCAATTAAATCCTACTGGATTGACAAAAATTTAAATGGCTAGTAACACTGCAAGATGGCAAATGTGTGAGAAATGGTGAGAAATGGTCACATTTCCCGCAGAGCAAAAGAGGCTGGGATAGCCTTCTTGGAGGGAATGTGACAGTCACCATCAACATATTAAATGTCCACAATTCCTGATTTTTTGTAATAGCATATTTATAATCTACTCTACAGAAACACCAGCATGACTGTCAATGATATATTGTGGGATTATATTTACCAAAGCACTCTACCCAAAAGCAAACATGTAGTTGAAGGCATACACAGGGCAATTATTGAACAAGACTGCACATCCAAAAATGGGTAAAGAAGGAGTGTGATCTATTTGTGATGGCTTTGAAAGATGCCCAAGATATATGATTAACAGTAGCAAGCTGCACAAGCATGTGTTTTTGATGATGCATCTCAATATAATAAAATGAAACAGTGGATATTTAAGATGTGCCTTGCACATCCTGATATATTATAAAATGCTTCTAATATATTTCTTTTCCCTGTTTCTCCCTTTTTATTTGCAATCTCTGTGTAAACCAGGCCCACAGTTAATGGCTACTGTCAATTAAAATCAAGCAATAAGAATGCATGAAATGCAAGATTTCTCTGAAAAAATAAACTACTCATACAATATACTAACCAAAAAAGTGTTGTAAATCATAAATAAAACATGTGAGTGTTTAGAAACATTACCTATAATTTTCATATTCACACCTCCCAAACTTTAGGTATGCAAATTCTGTAGCTAATGTCAGCATCCTTCATGCCAAAATCTGAATGCATCTTCATTAAGGCGAAAATACTTTCACCAGATGATGTCTGTATGACAGCTTGCTGGGTCCGTTTCCAGTGGCGTGCCACACCCACAGAGGCCCTGGGTACTGTTTTCTCTCCTTTCTCTTTCTCCACAAACTCTCTCTCCCCTTCCTTGAACCTGTCAGAGGTAAAGTACAGCAGAGCCAGGACTGGAATTTTTAGGTGAAAAGCAAAATTTTTCATAGAAACAATAAAGCTTAGGCTTGGTTTATAATTCAAATGTGACATATGAATACACTCACTGCCTCTAGAGGTGCCTAAGCAAGTGTCACTAATAAGCCCATCAAAGTCACTCTGTGTTTCTGTCACAGTGGTGTTGATTCAGAGCATTTTTTTATTCTTTCTGAGAATCTGCCTCTTTCTGCTTGTATTGCCCACTTGTTCTTGCATTTGTCTGCTTTATCCATTAGAGTCCTTGGAGGATTACTCACTCTGACCATTCCAATGCCCCCACCACATGTAAGTCTGATTCGGACGTTTACTCTGTCTCTGCACACTGGCTCTGCAGGTGCCTTATAGTACGCCTTGTAATTTTTTTTGAAAGGTGGACAGATGGACTGGGTAAAAGGCCCTCCAGGAGAGTGAGCAGGCCCTTAGTGACGGGGAGTGTGGGGGAGGAAAAGCAGTCCAGGGTCCGGCAACTGCATCTCCCCTGAGCCCCTGCCCCAGGCTGTGACCTTTGCACATGCTTATCAGTCCCCGCCTCACCTGTCTTAGGGGAGATAGGATGGCAGGAATGGGCCTTCCTCAAGGTAGGTTCTGATAAAACACCAGTCCATTGGGCTCTGGTGAGCTAGTCTACCTTGAACGCCAGCCTTGTTAAGAAGAACAGAACGCTCTGGCATATTTTCAGACTGGTTACCGTACCCCTCTCCACGATGGAAGCACATGGCGAGTTCTCTCCCATCTTCACTGTGAGAACCTGATGCTCCTGGAGGTAAAACGCAAGTGCGGGGACCCCCAAAGACCAGGCTCCACGACAGCTCTCAGGCTTGCCCAAAGCGAGTCTCCAGTGATTCACCCAAGTTATGAGTCAGGCTTTCCCACTCCAGCACTGGCTCCTGCAGAGACGTCCGCTCTAGGTAAGTTATGATACTGTGTCTGCTTGCCTCTCCTGTTTGAGGGGCAGCAGTTTGCCCTGTGACCTGGGTTCTCTGCTGGATCTAAGAGGAGTTGTTGATCTTCCATTTGTTCATCTTTTTTCTTATTATGTAGATGGCAGAGAAGACATCCAAGCTCCTTACTTGTCAGAACAGGAAAAAGGGAAATTTTATAACTCAGTACAGGCTGCTTATTTGAAATGTGTCTGTGTTTGGAAGTATCTTTTTTCCTTTTCATGCTATTCATGCTTTTGAACTGTGGTGTTGGAAAAGACTCTTGAGAGTCCCTTGGAATGCAAGGAGATCCAACCAGTCCATTCTGAAGGAGATCAGCCCTGGGATTTCTTTGGAAGGAATGATGCTGAAGCTCCAATACTTTGGCCACCTGATGTGAAGAACTGAATCATTGAAGAAGACCTTGATGCTAGGAAGCTTGAGGGCAAGAGGAGAAGGGGACGACGGGATGAGGTGGTTGGATGGCATCACTGACTTGATGGACATGAGTTTTGAGCAAGCTCCGGGAGTTGGTGATAGACAGGGAGATCTGGTGTGCTACAGTCCATGGGGTTGCAAAAAGTCGGACATGACTGAGTGACTGAACTGTTGGAAGTATCTACTCCTATTAATTTTTTAAATTACAAAATGAAGGGGGAAGTCTTAGACTTATTCAGTAAATTAGCAGCAGGTCATATGAGAGTTTAGAGTCTCTGACTATCAGACTAACACTTCTACTAATAGGGTCATACTTACCTCCAATGCAATACCTGGAACTTTTCCTGTTAGAAACTGGTGGTTACAAAGCCTTTAACTCTAGCCGGTGTGGGTGGGGATGGAGAAGAGAGATCCTACTAATCCTTTGCCTTTACTAAGTTACTAATGAGATTAATAGTTGATGCCTTCAGACACAAGGAAGCTATTAAGAATTACGGCAGCTTCAAATCAAAACTACATGACATCACCTCACACCAGTCAGAATGGTCACCATCAAGAAATCTACACACAATAAATGCTGGAGATAGTGTAGTGAAAAGGGAACCCTCTAATACTGTTGGTAGAAGTGTAAATTGGTACAGGCATTCTGGAGAACAGTATGGAGGTTTCTTAAAAAAAAAAAAATTACAAATAGAGTTACCATATGACCCTGCAGTTCCACTCTTAGGCATGCATCTGGAGAAAACCATAATCTGAAAAAATTCACGCACCCCAGTGTTCACTGCAGCATGATTTACCACAGCCAAGACACGGAAGCAACCTAGATGCCCATCAGCGGAGGAGTGGATCAAGAAGACGTGGTGCAGATACACAGTGGAGTAGTGCTCAGCCACCGCAAAGAACGAAATAGGGCCATTCGCAGCCACACTGCATGGACCTAGAGACTATCATACCAAGTGAAGTAAGTCAGACAGAGAAATGCACTTACCACATGATAGGTGCACATATACACAACGGAGTGTACTCAGCCATAATAAAGAATGAAATAAGGCCATTTGTAGCAACACTGGACGGACCTAGAGACTATCATACGAAGTGAAGTAAGTCAGACAGAGAAATGCAGTTACCACATGGTATCACTTATACATGGAGTCTAAAACACGACACACAAGGGAGAGGGCATATATGTATACACACGGCTGGAGAGCTAACACTGTAAAGCAATTATACTTCAATTAAAAATCTATGACATAATTGAACCTGTGAAATGGAAACAGAACCAAGGACACAGAGAACACTGGTGGTCGCCAAGCAGCAGGTAGTTAGGGGATGCGTGGAGAAGGAGGCTGGGGTTAACAGACGTAAGCCTTTATATAGAGAATCGATAAATAACAAGATCCTACTGTACAGCACAGAGAACTATATTCAACTTCCAATGATAAACCATAATGAAAAAGAATATTAAAAAAGGCCTGTACACATGTATAACTGAGTCACTTTGAGCTACAGCAGAAAATAACACAACATCGTAAATCAACTGTATTTCAATTTTTTTAAGTGACACTTCATTACACTCGGAGCATTTATAATGCTTGATACTAAATGCTTATTTGAATCTGTCTAATCTGGGAGCATGTGTTCCTGCTGTTATATCATATATATGAAAAAATTTTGCTTATATTACACAAATAAGTCCACTAAATTAGCAGCAGGTTGTACATCAAAAGTCAGCAGCCTTGCCTCTCAAACTAGCTCCTCCGCTAACAGGGTAAAGCCCAGGTTGACAGGTGCCGCCCAGAGCCTCTGTGCTAGTTCCAGAGTCAGGAGTCTCTGAATTTCCGGGTCCAGGAGCTTTCTCTCTTCACTGTGCATCTCTGCGTTGATTCCAACCTATTAGGTGTTGCCCACACTCTCTATCTGGTGAAACCAATATATTTTGAAGGAAGGATGGATAGCTCTTTGATGCCTACTGCTAACTGTCAAGGAGAGAGGACCACAAACTCCCATACCAGTGCTGGAGAAAGATAGTCAAGGGTACAAAAAATCAGGGACCACTGAGGATAGTGGGCAGCTCCATACGTTCATATTTTTCACATGAAATCTGAAAAAGCAGAACTTGGTTTCCTTTTAAGTATTTTCCCACAGTTGAATAAAAGCTTCATGCTGAAAAACCCAACATGATACAGTCATATTCCCCTGAATCAAAACCCTACATTCTTCATTTATTAATCACATTCTGCCATCATGGTAGCTTTAGAAAATTAAATTAGTTCTCACTGACAAAATACTTAAAGGGAAGAAAGAAGAGGCTCAAACCACTCCCCAAAATGTAAAATAGTCCCAGAAGACTGAATTAAAGCACTCATTTTAGTTTTCCCGGGGTCCAGATCTCCTCGGGCATCTTCTGTGATCTTTTATTTAGAGGGAAAAATTATTCAGCTGTCTGCCTGTACTTTCTCTGTAAGGCATTTAGCCCCAAAGAAAGAGGAAACAGGAAAATATATTTAAAGAAAGTCCAAAATATAAGAAATGAGGAAATAGATTAGAATTGAAGCAGTTTCTGCAGGAGGCAGACCATGGTGTCATTTGGAGTAAGCCTGGATACACAGGTGACATGTGACTCACTCTGATTTTTCATAAAGAAGTGGAGTTTGTGTTGATAGAAAGAGCACCCAGCTCTAAGAAAACAAAAGTAGCGACAATCAACAACACTGATGTCTTTTCTCACTGAAGCGCTATTCGTGGACAAAGGAATTGAAGTGGAAAAATAACTTCGGATTTCAATCTACTCTATGGAGTGATTCACACAAACATACACAGAAAATGGCCTTAAATGGTAATCACCTGAACACCGTACAATAAACTTTCATAGTAGACCACTCTGGGGTTGAAGAGTGAATTCGTACACTTACCAACAGCCTGGAGGTCACTGGGAAGAACCTCTCATTCTAACACGAGCTCACTTAACCACTCCTGCCGAAGGAGAATCTACAAACGCTGAAGGTCTCCGGATAAGACTGCCAGCTCACAGCCAAAGCTTAACAGCCTCCACTAACAGGAAATGTTTTGGGCATGGAGCTGAAATCTCCCACCTCAGCAATTCCACCTGTCTCTTCCCTTTATTCAGACATGGATGCTCCTCCAGTGATGAGCTGGTCCCTTACTGGAAACGTATCACCAGCTTGTCCCTTGGGATAAGCCACTGTCCTGTTTGACCCCTGCTTCTGTTTCTCCCTTCACAACACTCCAAACAACTTGGAGGCTCCCAAGGAAATCCTCTGGCTCAGGAAAATAAGCCAAGTGCAGAAAAGAGGTCCTTCATGTAGGAGGAGACATCCACAGTCAGGTCGCCAAGATGCCACTGTGGGGTGGGAAGGTCAAGGACAACTCTGCAAAGAATGCAGGGAGACAAATCATTCCTTTCTAACCTTCATCACAAAGACACTTGCCTAATGCTGACGTGTGTGTGTGTGTCCGTGCGTGCACTCAGTCGTGTCCGACTCTTTGTGACCCTATGGACTGTAGCCCGCCAGGCTCCTCTGTCCATGGGATTTCTGAGGCAAGAACTGAAGCAGGTTGCCATTTCCTTTCTGGGGCAATCTTCCTAACCCAGGGATTGAACACACATCTCTTGCATTGGCAGGCGGATTCTTCAACACAAACATTTACCTGCTAACATTTATCTACAAGTGAGTTCACCACAGCCCTGTTTATAATAGGGGGAAACTAGAAGCAACCCAACGTCCAACATTAAGTAAACAGCTGCTTACACGTATATGGACATTGAGAGGAACAGTCATCCATGAAAAGCACTGCTGCTAGGTGCATATTAACACAGATACTTTACACTGTGCTACTCGAGAAAGTACGCTGCAATACTGCACACGCAGAGCATTCTGTTTCACTGTATGTGTGTGTGTGTGTGTGTGTGTGTGTGTGTGTCTAAAAATACTGGCCTAGAAAAATACACCCCAGGACACCGGCAGCCGTGATTGCTGGGTTGGTAGGGTTATCAGGGTTTTGCTCTTCTTATTCTTACCTATGAGAATATTCTGATTTTTCTTACAATGAGTATATTGCTTTTTGAAAATCCCATGGACGGAGGAGCCTGGTGGGCTGCAGTTCATGGTGTCGCTAAGAGTCGGACACGACTGGGCAACTTCCCTTTCACTTTTCACTTTCATGCACTGGAGAAGGAAATGGCACCCCACTCCAGTGTTCTTGCCTGGAAAACCCCATGGACGGAGGAGCCTGGTGGGCTGCAGTCCATGGGGTCGCTAAGAGTCGGACATGACTGAGTGACTTCACTTTCACTTTTCATTTTCATACACTGGAGAAGGAAATGGCAACTCACTGCAGTGTTCTTGCCTGGAGAATCCCAGGGATGGGGGAGCCTGGTGGGCTGCCGTCTATGAGGTCACACAGAGTCGGACACGACTGAAGTGACTCAGCAGCAGCAGCAGTCAGAAAAAAATCTAGTAGTTCTTTTCTATTCGAAAAACTTTCATAGGGAAGATGACTTGCTACTTTGTACAAAACTAAGTAGAAAAGTGGAATAGTTCAGATAAATAAATTAGATAAATATATTAACATCAGATGAATAAGTCAGGGTCTAGCGACTCCCCTGGAGGATCGATGGTTAGGACCCTGCCTTCCTGTGCAGGGAATGCGGGTTTGATCCCTGGTCAGGGACCTAAGGTCCCACATGCCTCGCACCCAGAAAACCAAAACAGGAGAACAGAATAATGTTGTGACAAATTTAATAAAGACTTTAAAAACGGTCCACATCAAAAATAAATACAAACAAACAAATAGATAAATTAGAGGTATAGATAAGAGTACCTTTCAAAAGGGGGGACACGTTAGAGAAAGAGCAAATGAGAAGTTAGAAGGGGGAGAACCAGTGGGTCCCCCAGCCTGAAGCTCCTGGGGACGCCCCGCCCCTCGGCTGCCCCCGTCTAAGCTGCCCTACATTCCGGGTCCACACCTCCGTCCCTGGCCCTGGGCTGCTCTCAGCTATTACGCTGTACCTGCACCTTCACCACACTCTCCTGTGACCTGCGGACTGAGACCCAACCTCCAGAAGGCCTCCTGACCCACGCAGTTCTTGTATCTAAAATCAGAGCCATCACTCCCTCCCCACCAGCCTGCTCCTTCCCAGGATTCCTTCTCTATGCAATGGCATCACCAGCACCCAAGCCGATGTATCAGGCTTCCTTTAAACTCTTCCCTGTCTGTTACTCTTCAAGCAGCTCAGGACACAGGATGCCAGGCTCACTACCTGAACGTCTCTGGTCTCCTCTTAACCTCCTCCCGGCCTCGGCCCCACGCCCCGTTATCCGTGACCTGCAGCTGACACGTCTTCCCTCCAGGTCAACACCTAAGCGTGCTATCTCTTCCCTGAGCAGAGCCATCTGGTACCCACTCACCTGCCAGATCAAGTCCAAATGGCTTTCTACCAAGCACGAGGCCCTTTAAAATGGATCTTTCCGGCCTCAGCACTCTTGACTGCCACCAACAGAATCATGCGCCACCACAGACAAACCCACACGGGACCCACCGAGTCCCAAATATCACTCACTGCATCCACTTCTGCTGCCTGAAACCTCTGTCCTCTCACTCGTACCGCCTGCTCTTTAGCGTCTTTCTCAGACACTGAGTCTCCCCTGATCGCTAAGCCACAGACCCACTCCATGCAGTTATTCCTCCCACTGCGCCTCGACAACATCAGCGCCGCCCATCTTATGCTTCCCATACCCTCACTCCCATGCTGCCCTCGTCCCCAAATGAGACGATGTGGGGTCCTTTCCCGTGTCTTCTGTTGCAGCTGGGAAAGCTAGGTAGTCACTTCTCTGGTCTCTCTTACAGCCAGGAATAGTTGTATGAAACACCCTGGCTGAGGAGACACCAGGGCAAAACCGCTGGGGAAACTCTGCATAATTTTTCTGTTTTCCTGATAATGGGAAACAGCTAAGACTTCCTCTTGCTCTCACCTGGCACATGAATGTGACACCTTGGACTTCAGAAGGTATCTCGCCAACATGAGGGAAAAGCCCAGAGCACCACAGAATCTAGAGCCTGAGCCCCTGGAGCCCCTGAGCAATACTTACAGCTACCAATCTGCAGACTTAAAGATGAGAAAAGTCAACTCTAGCTTTATAGCTATTTTGCACATTGTCTGATGCTTGCTGTATCCCTAACTGATATTTTTATGAGCAGATTAACGCAGCAATAACTACTGGGGATCCACCAGTCTCCTGACACTACACTGAGTATTTCTGTTTGCTTTATTTAACCTTTAGGCAGCACCACTTCTATATGCAGAGTTGGAGACTCCTATACTGAAAATGTAAGTAACTTCTCAACCAGCACACACAGCCATGGAGTTTCTGAACCAGGATTCCAACTCAGTGTGGTCTGATTTAAAAGCTTGTTCTTTCTGGCACTTTTGAAGACTGAGGCGAGACCAAGAAGAGGGCCCTGTTGAAGACTGACATGGGTTTGTAAGCCCAGCAAATGAGAAAAATCCGTATCAGCTGAACCCATTTACCAGTTTACCAAGGAGTCAGTATTGGAAGGTAGAATAGAGTTGGCAATGGATGCATTCCTTCTAAACTGCCTTCACAAGAAATATCAGTCCTACTTCTCTTTGTTACAAGAGACTGGATTCTCCTCTGTAAAACTAAGATGGTCACTTACCCATTCTTTGAGATATTTGTGAATTCAGTCTCAAAGGAGACCCATGTTCAGAGAAGGGCTGGGCATTTATGTGCATGCAAAGGCATTACAGGACAGGAAATGTCCATGTCCGGAAGTGAGGAGGCCATGTCTGGGTTTAAGAATGATTTTTAAAGCAGCAGAAAAACACCTCCATAGCATGATATAAGAATCCAGAAACACATGGTTTAATTTAACCTAGAGATAGGAGACCAAAAGCCAAAGATATTCATTCTACTTCTCTAAATCTGATGGACCCCATACTTCGGAAGAAGGGGGAGGGCTTTACAGTGGTTAGAATGTATTTCAATCTCAGTTCCACCATAAACTGTCTTAGCCTCTGAAAC
This sequence comes from Aepyceros melampus, assembly GCA_006408695.1. Taxonomy (NCBI): domain Eukaryota; kingdom Metazoa; phylum Chordata; class Mammalia; order Artiodactyla; family Bovidae; genus Aepyceros; species Aepyceros melampus. Next base: position 86,254 of record SJXQ01006573.1, read on the forward strand.
TCAATTAGCTTAATGGGCAAATGAGGTGATACCTTATAAGATTTTGTGAGGATAATTAAATGAGATAACAGAGAAGCAAAACATTCAGTCAATGCCTGGCCCCAGGAAGTGCTGGATAAGTGGTATAATAGTAATAAATGACAGCAACATCGCCTGAGGAGCACCTCAGCTGAAGGATGACCATGTCCACACTGGGGACGAAAGAGGCGGTTTAGGTATGCCAGGGGGAAACTGGCAGTGCCGTGAAACAAGCACGACTGCTTCCCAGCAAGGGGCGAGCGTGTCTTGAAGACCTTACATATTCTAGAATAATCCTGAAAGAGAATGGTGGGTGTTTATGTTTTTCCAAACTTGGGATAAACAAGAATGATTGCTTCCTAGGAAGGGGTGAATATGTCTTGAAGACCTTACATATTTTAGAATAATCCTAAAAAAGAAGGGTGGGTGTTTCTGTTTTTCCAAAGTGGTACAACAGTATAAACAGTTTAGAATGCACTTAGCCCCCCAGCTTGAAATTGTCATTCTTGCTAAAATTTTTACTATGGGATTGGGTTCACACTGTTTTAAATTTTACTCATCAAGTAAAGCAACAATAACTTGTATCACAAAATTTCACATCCGCATGATTTCATAAAATGGGAGTGTTTCTAGGCAAGCCAAGTTCTGAAGTCTGGGACCTCAGGGCTGCTTATCTTTCTATCAAAATCCACCCTCAACTCCAACCTCTACCCCTTCCAGATAAAATGGACTCAGTGGCTACATTTCTCCCTGCGGTCCTAGTTGATACCTGTGAGCTGCAACTTCATGAGGGACGCTTGCAGAGCCACCCCTATGAGCTGCCTAACTTCCTGGCCTCTGGAAATTGTGCGCAATAAGAGGTTTGTATTGTTTGTTAAGCTGTTAAGTTTGCGAGTGATTTTTTTATGCAGCAATAGGTAACTAGCTCACTAGCCTCTTTTACAGATAAATAGAGAGCTGGCTCTACTGCAGCTGAAAAGCTTTGTCTGTCTTTAATTCTTTTTAATGCTTCCTGGAAATAGAGGAGTAGGCCATGCCAGACATCATGTAAGTATTACACTGAGTTTTCTCCAACCTAGTCCCATGATGAAACAGTTCTGTGTGTTTAACAGTCTCTTTGTATCAGGGCAGCAGAGGGTTTACTTGTGAACTCTTTCATATGACCCTTGTTTGTATGAAAGGCAAATGTAAAAGCTTCTTCCTTTGTGTGTGTGTGTGTGTGTGTGTGCATGTGTGTTGGTTTTTAGAACTGAAGAAAACATGGCTAATTGATCACAGCAGAAACTCCATTCAGAGACTCTGAGACTCTGTCTTTAGAGCCTCACATGTCTGTGAGATGCGCTCAAGGCACCTTCATTCTTGAGCTCCTCGCGGCATGTGGCCCTTCTCCCATCCCAACTGAGAACCTGCCCACAGAACTCCTGCAGATTTATCTTTCTTGACTGAGGGCGGCTGGCAGGCTGGTTGGAAGTGTCACAGAGTCTGGTCATGCTGGCATGATCCCTAATCATTTCTCTCTCTCCATCTGCAGGAACCATCACTCATTCTGACCTCATATCAGGCCTAGTAACAGAGCCCCACACTGGAAAACTATAACAGGAAGGCCCAGAACCTACTGAACAAGACCATGCCACAACTCGCCAGGTGCTACCGGGGTCAGAGGTCAGGGTAACTGATGACCATTCTGACCAGCAGGCCACCACACAACGCTGGCCTGATTCCAGGGAACCAATCCTCCTCTGAAATGGCTGGTTTCTCTTTTTCCCAATCTAAATTTTTCACCAACCAAACCTGAAATCTAGAAAATATTAAAGAGTTCTTGGTATTCTCATAGTAACCTAACAGATCCTATGATACATTTTCATGAACACTGCGTCACGTCTTAATACACAGTATACGTAGGTTACCCTCTCCCTGTTAGCTTGGTGATGGTCTGCAGACCAGCATGTAAGTGCACCCTGCAATGATTCCCCACCTGGAGTCTTTGAAGATGATCCTGTTGTTCCATAAATAATCCTCGTCATTGCAAAAAAAAAAAAAAAAAAAATCACAAGAACTCTGCACTTGCCCATGATAAAGCTGCCTGGGGTAAGTTATACAAAGGTGGGCACATTGGGTCTGAGGCCAGATTTTGTTTTTTTGAACAAAATTTTATTGGAATACAACCACATCCATTTATTTAGGTTGTCTATAGTGGCTCCCACACCACAACAGTGTGACTGAGTGACTGAGGCAGAGACTGTATAGCTCACCAGCCAAAGATGTTTACTATCTGGCTCTTTGCAGAAAAAGTCTGCCAACCTCGGAAATAAAGCATGACCCCTTACCTCTCACTCTGGGGTCTGAACGTATTAACTGGTGGGGTCCCTTCCCCACACCTCACACAGACTGAGAGTTAATTTTTTGGCCTGGTAAAGTCAATGTAACAAATGTTATACATCAAACCTTTCAAGATTTTGAGTGGAGTCAGCAGAATCTCCGCTGTTAACCAAGAATTTCCTTACTTGTGTTTCAGTTCAGTTCAGTTCAGTCACTCCCAAAATTAAAAATGGAATCTGGATTGCTTGTAAGTTTTTAACACTTTTCATATTCATTGAATAAGGTTAAGTACTGTCTTTTTTCCAACATGACTTATTTAGCTGGCCACCAATATTTTACAGGGTTAACTGTTCTTAGCCTTCTGGTGTGTTTCTAGAAAGAAACCATGTAAACTATTTGGGATACAATGTTTTTCTTGATTTGAAGTCATAAGCATGGATTAATCCACATTGTACAAGATAGGAAAATGCTTCTAGCAAAATTTAATACAAGTATAACAGCTACGGGATTTGAATTCACTGGTTTGGAAACAGGAAGCATGTATATTTTGTCACTGAGACAGAGAATCTTTGTTACAGTCTAAGAAAACTGTTTTTAGGGAGGACAATTCGCATCATCCACCTTCGAAGCAACAGAAGGAGTCACAATGGGTATCAGTTTTGTTAACAGCAAAGACAGTGCTTAGAATTTTTGGCTTAAAGAACTTTCTCCTTTGCAGCAGACTTGCTGCTTAGAATCAGATCTGACAAAAGGATGAATTAACAGATTTGCGGTTCCTGACAACTCTGTAACAAGGACAAGTCTTAGACATTCTCTGTTAAACCTTCCCCTCAAAATATTCTCCTCATGAAGTATATACAAAGGCACGGTCCAAAAATCTAGAACATTCTCTGCCAAGGGCGTCCAGCCATGGCACTGCTGACCTTTGGGGTCTGATGATTTACAGCTATGGGAGGCCTGGACGTCATAGGAAACCCAGCAGGTTCCATGGCTTTTACCCACAAGATGCCAGGAGCATCCCATCCCCGACTGGGAATCACAAATATCTTCAGGTATTGCTGGACATTCCAGGGGGCAAAGGGAAGACAGAATAGCCCCTGCTTGAGAATCACTCCTTAAGAGAAGGTTAGACCTTTATTTTTACTATCATTTTATTGACTGACTGACTGATGGCCACACTGGGTCTTCACTGCTGGGCTCGGACCTTTCCAGCCGTGGTGGATGGGGACTGTGGGGCCTGAGCTACTCACTGTGGTGGCTTCTCTTGTTGAGGAGCGTGGGCTCTAGGTGCACGGGCTTCAGAAGTTGCTGTGTGTGAGCTTCGTTGCCCCGTGGCACGTGGAATCTTCCCTGCCCAGGGACTGAATCCATGGCCCCCGCACTGGCGATTCTTAACCACTGGGCCACCAGGAAAAGTCCAAGATTATACCTTTAACTTTCCAAAAGATGGTTATTTGGTTTACCTATACAAACCAACTTATCCACACAGTTAGCAGCAAACCTATTCCCTTTTAAGAGAAAGTGGCTACACATCTTCTCCCAGTTTCCATCATCACTGTGCTAAAAAGGAGAATACTTTGCTCAGAAAATTCTTCTAAGTTAGTTTCTCTGGTTGCCATCTTCCAGGGCAGCACCCAGATTTCCTCCCAAGTCTGATCAACGTGGAGAAGGCATTACAGGCATCTCAAGACCCTCTTTCAGCTCGGGGTCTTCCCATCCTGCTCTGACTCCGCAGCGGTGAGGAACGGTCTCTTGTAACTGATCAGGGCCAAAAACTAAGCAGCCTGAATTAGCTGGAGAGCCCACTGCAATGAAGGGGTGCCTCGCACAGTGACATTACAGAACTTCTTATGACAGTGCCAACAGTCGAATGTGGCTGTTTTCCTCATGATCCTTTTAAATCCCCAATTCAATTACCAGGCTCATTTTTCTGATGAATCATCAGCAGAAAGCCAGGCTGTCTTTTAGAGAGCGCCATGACCCTCAGCTGAAACATCATTTCTGTTCGACTCTATTTTACCTATTTGGCACTGAACAGACACTTAGTCTGGCCCAGAAGGTTAGCCCTTTCGCAAATTTGCAGTGTCTCTTACACAATTGGAGAGAAAATGAAAAGGGAAAAATGCAACTAAACAACAGAGGCAGCTGTGTGATTAGGACACTGTTGCCTCCACGTTCGATGCCTTAGAGACGCAGATCTCCACTCCAAGCCACAGGAAAACTGATCCATCAAAATAAGGATCTCTTAGATATTTTCAAACATCACAGCAGCTGCAAGATGCTGGGTCCTCAGGATCGTTTTTCCCTCTGGAAGCTCCTCTTCTCTTTCCCTCTCCCCTCCGCACCAGGGGGATCCATGGCAGCAAGGTGACATCTGGCATGCTGACACTGACACGGAGGCCACACCCTGCAGAATTCAAGGCCCATGCCACAAATGAGGGGGTTTCTTGAAATCCCAAAATTGTCTGAAAACTGAAATAGGAGAAAAAATGGACAGGCGCCAGCCCAGCATTTAGGCTGTGACTCCGAACTGAGGACCTTTGTTAGAGCAACGCACAGGTAACTTACACACCTGTGAGTGGTGTGCATGAGAAGTCTCCGTGGTTATAGCAAGGAGGCTCCAGGCACTGAAAATCCAGTCGTGATTTGATTTTCCCTCGTTTGTGCACCTTGTTAGTTTCCAGTGGGTTTGAGGCTGTTGACATCATTGCCACCACGATCCCATCTTTGCACCCTCAGCATCCTGGAGGTAAGATGTGAGCCTATCAATGCTCAGGCCTCCGGATTGAGCTGGTCTTCCATCCTCAGTGCAAACAGGAAGAAGGTAACAGCTAACAAGCAATTGTCGTTGCTTTGGCTACACTCCCAACTTTTGGCAAATGCATCAATCCTCCTATACCTCTGTGATTTTAGTACTTGCTTAAACAATACCTAAAAATACCAAAACGGTGCTGTGATTACTGACAGACCTGTGCCTTTTTCTCCCTGCACTTCTGTTCTTAGCTATGCCCTCGAATACTGGCCCTTGGACAGAGGGGAGCACTCACATGCTCACCCTGCTTCTAGGCTCTGCCACCTTCTGACTGCAGAGCCCAAGGGCCTCCCAGCAAACTGCATGTGTAAACAAGGAGAGTTCTAAATCACTTCCAGGGCTCATTCAAACTGTTATCCTGGCTCCCAAGGAGCAGAAGCACCAAGTCCTCTCTGAGGCCACTTCCCAGCTCACTTCCTGCTGATATTCCTGGCATGTGCTAGACAAAGGCACAGCAGCCCCATGTTTGAGTCTTTAGGAACAATTCCCCAGTCCTTCCTCCAACCTCAAGAAGACCCCTTTTCTCACTCAAGAATGAAAAAAGAAACAGCAATACAAAAGCAGCTAAAAAGGTAGCCTCATCCGATTTTCAAAATCCATGTCCTCTTTTCCTTATCTGCCCATCCTTAAAGCCACTGGTCATCAAAATGTACTTGGAATTTTCCTGGGTGAGACAGAAGAACAGGACACTATAAGGGTGTAACTTTGGAACTTTGCACTCTTGTGAAGTGAAAGTCACTCAGTTATGTCCAACTGTTTGCGACCCCATGAACTATACAGTTCATGGAACTCTCCAGGCCAGCATACTGGAGTGGGTAGCCTTTCCCTTCTCTAGGGGATCTTCCCAACCCAGGGATTGAACCCAAGTCTCCCGCATTGCAGGCAGGTTCTTTACCAGCTGAGCCCAAGGGAAGCAAAGATTAGCACTCGTAATCCATTACACAATTTGGAGATTATTCCCTGAATGGTTGTTGCAAACATAGGAGCTCTGTAACGACACTGGATTTCTCTGCCTGTGTATTCTGACGAGTACCACTGCAATAACCCCATAGTGTGAGAACAGTCATCATCGTAAATGGCAAAAAGGAAGTGTTAGTGTGGTTCAACTGCCCACTAATAATGGCTCTGAACTTGAGTAATAGAAAAGCCATCTCTTGGAGCCACTTTACCTGAGACTGCTTTCTATAATGGCTGGAGACAAATACCAAGATTTACTGGAACACCTGAGTAAAAATTGTAAACCATGAGTCAAAGGTTTCGAATGAGATCTGGCTCTGAGCAGCCTCTATACATAACAATATAAGTAGCTCAGAAACAATTTGCAAGCAATTCACCAAGACCCTAAAGCAAACCCCAGGAAGTCGTATGTAAAATCTGCATCCCTGTTGAAAGAGTGCTTTCAGAGCATTTCAGAGGGACTTCAGTCCTACAGGCTGGGCCAGAAGAGGCACCGTCATCCTCCACCACACTGCCATTCAGTAGATCTCCCTGCAAGGCCAGACACGTCCTCTGTCTTCACTGCCCAACATTGTAGCCATCAGACTGAGTGCTTCTGAGCATTCAAAGTGTGCTAAACAGATGCTGGGAGGGACTGGGGGCAGGAGGAGAAGGGGACGACAGAGGATGAGATGGCTGGATGGCATCACTGACTCGATGGACATGAGTCTGAGTGAACTCCGGGAGTTGGTGATGGACAGGGAGGCCTGGCGTGCTGCGATTCACGGGGTCACAAAGAGTCGGACACGACTGAGCGACTGAAGTGAACTGAACTGAAACAGATAAAGAACTGAATTTTTTATTCTAGTTACGTTCACATGGAAATAGCCACATGTGGTCTAATGACGGCCATATAGGATAATGCAGGTCTAGAAAACAAGGGTGAGGATGCTGTGTTGAGGACTGAGTGTCTGGTGGGTGAATGAGGCGGCTTCTGGAGGAAAGCTGTCAGCCCAGGACAAGGACCACACCAGCTCCATCTTGCCAGCCACCACAGCTAGCCATGACTGAGTGCCTGCTCCCAAGGCAAGGGTGACATCATTCAGAAAGTGTACTATGGAATGTACTACGTTAGGGTTGGAGAAATAGCTATGAAAAGACAGGCCTCATCTGTCTTCAGAGCTTACATTAAATAGCTAATGATACAACTAAGAATATATGATCAACATTGCTAATTATTAGAAATACAAATCAAAACTACAGTGAGGTCCCACCTCATACCAGTCATAAAGTCTACAAATAATGAAAGCTGGAGGGGGTTGTGGAGTAAAGAGACCCATCCTACGTACTGGTGGGAACGCAGGCTGGCAGAGCCACTATGGACTGGCACATCCGCAATACTGGATTGGCAAAAAAAAAAAAAATTATTCAGGATTGTCATGAGACGTTACAGGAAAACCTGAGCGAACTTTTTGGCCAACCCAACAGTATAGTAATTCCTCAAAACACTAAAAATAGAGTTGCCATGTGATCCAGCAATCCCACTCTGGGGCATTTATCTTGACAAAACTGTAATTTGAAAAGATATATCCCCTCCTATGTTCACAGCACTATTCAAAACAGCCAAGACATGGAAGCAAGCTAAATGCCTGACAGGTGAGCGGATAAAGAAGATACGGGAAGCGTACACGACAGAAGAATGCTCAGCCGGCAAAAAGAGTGACGTAACGCCACGTGCAGCTACAGGCACACAGCTAGAGGTCACCGTCCTAAACGAAGCGAGTCACACAGAGAAAGGCAAAAACCCTATCGTATCACTGAAACGTGGAATTTAAAACACAACTCAGGTGAACCTAGCTACAAAGCAGACACAAGACTCACAGACCCGGAGAGCGGACTGTGACTGCCAGGAGCCGGGGCGGGCTGGGGAGAAAGCACTGGGAGTGTGGGGCTGGCAGATGCAGACTATTACACATAAAACGGGTACACAGCGAGGTCCTACTGTATATATACAGGGCACTATATCCCTACGCTATACGCTATACCAACCACGGTTCACATCCTGTGATCAGCCATACTAAAAATATGAAGACCATGAAAAATAAATATATATATGTATAACTGGGGCTTACCTAGTGGCTCAGACAGTAAAGAATCCACCTGCAATGCAGAAGACGTGGTTCAATCCCTGGGTCGGGAAGATCTCCTGGAGAAGGGAATGGCAGCCCACTCCAGTATTCTTGCCTGAAGAATCCCACGGACAGAGGAGCCTGGCGGGCTACAGTCCACGGGGTCACAAAGAGTTGGATACAACTGAGCGACTAAGCACAGCAGGTACAACTGAGTCACTTTGCTGTACATAATGAATTAACACAGCATTGTAAATTGACTATACTTCCATAAACATGTTTTTTAATTTTCCTAAATGAATGTCCATACCCTATCAGCAGGGACCTGACCGATAGGGTCAACAGGGCAGGTAGTAGTAAGGGAGCACTTCCTTGAACTGAACTTTGCAGGATGAGCAGGAATCAAGTGAGGGGCGGGGGGGATAGGCAGCCGCAGGAACGGTCTTGGCCACAGGTTAGCTCTACCGTTATCCAGAGAATAAGCAGAGTGGTCTGGAGACAGGCTGTCTGGGTGAGTCGGCCATGTCCCAGAGGAACACTGCAGCCCGAACCCAGCCCCAAGGACCTCCGTCGTCACCTGAGCACCCGGTGCCCCCCGAGGCGCCCCCCGAGGAGGACCACACACTCCCCGGGACCCCGACTCCCAGCACCTGTGATTCTAAAGGATTACCTTTTTGCTCAGTTCTTTAAATAGATAGGGTCCCAGAAAATCACAGGGGAAACTCGTTTATCCCACAAAACCAGAGACACACACGTACATGCTCACACTCAGACTTGTGTAAGAGTTTACAAAAGGTTTTGCCCCAGTAATATCAAATTGGAGTTTCTAGTTCAGACAGTTCTTAGAAAAGTAAAACTCTTATCCCCACCTCACAGCTGGGGACCCGAGGTGCAAAGAAAATGTGGGTGTTTGAGAGCTCAGTTAGCAGGGCGGAGGCAAGGCCTGGGGACACACCGCCCCAGTCCCAGGTCTTCCGGAGCAGGGCAGCCCCTCCCTACTGAGGCCCTTTGGGGAAACACCATGTCTGATGCTTTGTGACACAAACCCTTGCAACCATGTAGTTTTTTAAGAATCATTTGTTGGGGTGATTTTTGTCCTGCTGGAGAAGACATCTTGGAATGTGAAGTCAAGTGGGCCTTAGAAAGCATCACGATGAACAAAGCTAGTGGAGGTGATGGAATTCCCATTGAGCTGTTTCAAATCCTGAAAGATGATGCTGTGAAAGTGCTGCACTCAATTTGCCAGCAAATCTGGAAAACTCAGCAGTGGCCACAGGACTGGAAAAGGTCAGTTTTCATCCCGATTCCAAAGAAAGGCAATGCCAAAGAATGCTCAAACTACCACACAATTGCACTCATCTCACATGCTAGTAAAGTAATGCTCAAAATTCTCCAAGCCAGACTTCAGCAATACGTGAACCGTGAACTCCCTGATGTTCAAGCTGGTTTTAGAAAAGGCAGAGGAACCAGAGATCAAATTGCCAACTTCCGCTGGATCATGGAAAAAGCAAGAGAGTTCCAGAAAAACATCTATTTCTGCTTTATTGACTATGCCAAAGCCTTTGACTGTGTGGATCACAGTAAACTGTGGAAAATTCTGAAAGAGATGGGAATACCAGACCACCTGACCTGCCTCTTGAGAAATCTGTATGCAGGTCAGGAAGCAACAGTTAGAACTGGACATGGAACAACAGACTGGTTCCAAATAGGAAAAGGAGTACGTCAAGGCTGTATATTGTCACCCTGCTTATTTAACTTATATGCAGAGTACATCATGAGAAATGCTGGACTGGAAGAAACACAAGCTGGAATCAAGATTGCTGGGAGAAATATCAATAATCTCAGATATGCAGATGACACCACCCTTATGGCAGAAAGTGAGGAGGAGCTAAAAAGCCTCTTGTTGAAAGTGAAAGAGGAGAGTGGAAAAGTTGGCTTAAAGCTCAACATTCAGAAAACGAAGATCATGGCATCTGGCCCCATCACTTCATGGGAAATAGATGGGGAAACAGTAGAAACAGTGTCAGACTTTGTTTTTTTGGGCTCCAAAATCACTGCAGATGGTGACTGCAGCCATGAAATTAAAAGGCGCTTACTCCTTGGAAGAAAAGTTATGACCAACCTAGATAGTATATTCAAAAGCAGAGACATTACTTTGCCGACTAAGGTCCGTCTAGTCAAGGCTATGGTTTTTCCTGTGGTCATGTATGGATGTGAGAGTTGGACTGTGAAGAAGGCTGAGCGCCGAAGAATTGATGCTTTTGAACTGTGGTGTTGGAGAAGACTCTTGAGAGTCCCTTGGACTGCAAGGAGATCCAACCAGTCCATTCTGAGGGAGATCAGCCCTGGGATTTCTTTGGAAGGAATGATGCTAAAACTGAAGCTCCAGTACTTTGGCCACCTTATGCGAAGAGTTGACTCATTGGAAAAGACCCTGATGCTGGGAGGGATTGGGGGCAGGAGGAGAAGGGGACGACCGAGGATGAGATGGCTGGATGGCATCATGGGCTCAATGGACGTGAGTCTGAGTGAACTCAGGGAGTTGGTGATGGACAGGGAGACCTGGCGTACTGCAATTCATGGGGTCGCAAAGAGTCGGACACGACTGCGCGACTGAACTGAACTGACCTGGAGAAGGCAAACCTCGAAAGAGCCTTCGGTCCTCCAGCCAGGAAGACCTCTCGGCTCACTTTCCAAAGCACATTGACTTCCTGGTGGGAGGCCTTGGGGAGCTGCCCTGAAAAGTTCTACAGCCACTTACTCAGAAAGGTGATGCTGTTCATCCAATTCAAACCCACAGCCTCGCTTTGAACTATTGTTTCAGCCCATGTGGAGAACCTGGAATCCTTCACAGGCCTCCTTACTTCGGAAATGCCATGAGTCATTTTCATTCCCGTGGAGAGGATGCCCCAAAGCCCTTTCAAGTGACATCTCCAAGAGCCTGTCAGGACCCATACGCTCCACAAGGCGTGTGTAATCGGGGTGACCAACCATCCCCGTTCAGTTGGAACCCAGGGTTTCCTGGAATGGAGCAAGTTGGTCTGTTCTGGTTGATTCAATCCTCACAACACTCAGCTGTGTGGTAAGGGGGCTTCTCCATCATCTTTACTGATAAGAGAATCCAAACTAGAGCCTTTGCAGGGTTTGCCCAAGAAACAAAACTGGGGGTTGCAATAAGCTCTGATATCCCAGGGGTTAGCTCTGCCCTGGCCCCCTGGGTGTCCACAGCTGACAGAGACAAGCATCCTTGGGTCTCGACAGGCAGAGGTATTCCAAACTTTCCACATCTCTGGAGAACACTCATTCTTCCACCTTATGAAATGGATAGGACTTTTTCCTTTTTTTTTACTATTTTTAAAAATTTATTTATTTTTCATTGATGGATAACTGCTTTACAATATTGGCTTCATTTCTACCATACATGGCCAGCAAGGGAGATGCAGACGTGAAAGGACTTTTAAACCTGGAGCTCTTGTGCCCTCAGCTCGACGTCTGGATTTGCATGTCAGTGGTGGCTGTCATTTCACCCGAGGGCTGCTTTTACAGCATCTAGAGCAGTGCAAGCACGCAGGGCTGACAAACTAGTGGAAAATTGTGGAGAAAGCCTGGAGTCACACCTGGTGAAGTGGAACGACTGAGTCAGTAGACTCAAATTTAAGGTCTTCCTCTGCCATGTCCTAGCTGTGCGACCTCAGGGCTAATAACAGTTATTTCACGGGATTGCTATGGAGTCTGGAATGAGATGACTCGATGGGGGCCCACCCTCCTCCATGGGCACCGGATAAATGCCCAGTAAACGATAGCTCACCAACAACCCTCAAGAAGCTCAAAAATGTCCCTTGCTTTGTAAGCTCCTCAGACTTCTACCAGGGTTTCTGAAGCCTAAACCTATGTGAAAACAATAGATTGTATCAATAATAAGAATACAAACAACCTATTTTTTTCAAAAATGGGCCAAAGATTGGAACAAACTTTTCCCCAAAGAAAGCTACAGATGACAAATCGACTCAGTAGCTGTTCAACATCATCAGTTAATAGGGGAACGCCCACTAAGGCCACAACGAGACATCATTGCCCAGCTACTGAAAGGACAAAGAGTAAAGGTACTGACAAAGGCAAGTGTTGGCAGCAATGTGAAGCAGCTGGAATCCTCACTCATCCCAACCGGATGGTGGGGACACACAGTCTCAGCACAGCTGCTCGTGAGAAGAGATTGGCAGCTTCCTATAAACACCCTTAGCACAAGACTCAGCAGTCTCACTCCTGGGAATTCACGCAAGAGAAATGAAATCAATGGCCCATAAAAAAAATTACAGGCGCTTTATTCATAAAGGCCAAAATTCTGTAAAGAACCCAAATATCCATCAACAAGTGAATGGATAAACAATATACATCCATATAACAAGACCCAGTAAGCAAAAGCAACCGCTGAGACACATCAAGGTGAGTGACGGTCAAATACGTTTTGTGAAGCAAAAGAAGCCTGATAAAAATACTGCACACTATTTGACTTCAGGTGAAATTATAGAAAATGTCATAATTTTCATAATGTTGTGGGGTGAAGGAATTATCTGTTGAGACACACACAGGAACCCTTTGAGGGCAACAGAAACCTTCCACATCCTGTTGGGGTGGTGGCTTCATAGGTGTGTGTGTGTACTCACACATACGCGCTCAGCTGCTCAGTCGTGTCTGACTCTTCATGACCCCATGGACTACTGCCTGCCAGACTCCTGTCTATGAAATTTTCTAGGCAAGAACACTGGAGTGGGTTGCATTTCCTACCCCAAGGGGTCTTCCCATCCCTGGGATCAAACCCAGGTCTCTTGAGTCTCCTGCACTGGCAGGTAGCTTCTTTGCCCCTAGTGCCACCTGGGAAGCCCTGCACAGATGTGACGTGTGTCAAAACTCATTGAGCGGTACACTTGAAAAGGGTTAGTTTTACTGTCTATAAAGTAAGACTTCTCCGGTGGTCCAGTGGTTAAGAATCTGCCTGCCGATGCAAGAGACACGGGTTTGCTCCCTGGGCCAGGAGCTGCGTGGCAACTGAGCTCAAGCACCATAGCTCCAGCCCATGAGCTGCACCCACTGAACCCACATGCTCTGGAGACTGCATTCCACAACGAGAGGAGCCGCCACAATGAGAGGGCTACACAGCGCAACCAGACCACAGCCCCGACTCACGGCAACCACGGGAGCCTCCACACAGCAACACAGACCCAGGGGCCCAAAGGCAGATCAGCGTTCAAACGCCAGTTGATCACTTTCAGAAAAGTAATACAAAAATACACATTTCTTTAGAAACAAAAAGCGATTGTGAAATATAGGGGCTCTGACCTGGGGCAGGAGAATGCAAGCCTCGGGAAAGGGTGAGATGGGAGCCTGGGAAGGACGGGTGGGCCGACCTGCCACTGGTTGTGGTGAAGGGACATGACCTGGGCCTTCAGTTACTGGGAGAGCAAACCAAGAAAACAGGCCACTCACTGGTCAGTGTCTCACAGTCTCCTTCCACCCAGCTACTTGGTCAGATAGGGCAACACGTTATCTTAATGATGTGTGGAATGGCCTCACTTGTGAAAAAGGAGCCGGTAGAACGGCTGCACTGACCACGCCCTCAGGAATGTCTCTACCTCGGCTCAAGAAACCTTTAAAAATGCATAAGACAATGTCCTACTCCAAGAAGACGGACCCCCTTCCCACCGATTTAACTACACCAAAATTGCACCTGGAGAAAAGGAAGGGTATCTCAGTAAAAGCACCTCCTCCGCGAGCACAGGCCACCACCCGTGCATGCCAGCAGTGCCCAGTCCCCGGGCACCAAGGCACAGAGGGCCACAGAGGGTGCAGACAGTAAGGCCAGGGGCCGGGGCAGGAGGGGACAGACCTGAGAGCCGAGGCTGGGGGGCCGGGGACTGTGCTGGGGGAAGCCTCTACCTAGTCCTTCCCAAGAAAGGCTACTCTGTTCCGAAATAAATTCCATTTATATTAATAGCTCTTGTGCTATGTCTTCTATTCAGGCAATGATGCAGTGTCCTCTCCTTAGTGAAAGTTGCTCAGTCATGTCCGACTTTTTGCCACCCCATGGACAGTACAGTCCATGGAATTCTCCAGGCCAGAATACTGAAGTGGGTAGCTACTCCCTTCTCCAGGGGGATTCTCCCCAACCCAGGGATCAAATCTAGGCCTCCCACACAGCAAGCAGATTCTTGACCGTCTGAGCCACCAGGCAAGCCCTTGTCAAGCAATCAACTGGAGTTAATTCTGTCTCCTCAATTCCTTCTAATGTATGCATCCATTAAATTCCAGCCTTGGGGAGGGAGACAGGGTCAAGCATCACTCAGCTCACTCCTAACCAGAGGGCATCCCAACTTTCCGCTGCCATCACCGGCCTCCACGAGAAACACACCTCTAGCTATGCCTCCGCAGATCCTGTGCAGAGTTTCTGAGCCTTTCTCAGCCCTTCTGACAGTGGACACCCTTCCTACATTTCACGCATTCCTTCTCCTCCAAGACTCTGCTCCACGCAGCCTGTCACGGCGGCTCCTGTTCTTGCCTCTCTGCTGACACTCGGCTCCTCGGAGCATCGGGGGCTGGGGACAGGTGTGTTGCCTCCGTGCAGCTATGGCTTTCTGTCTTTCAGTTTTGCAATCCCAGCATCTAAGGAAGGGCTTGATGTGCTGAATGGACACGCCCAGTCAGGAGCCACAGACGGCTATTCGCTGGGTGCCCACTGTGTGCCAGGCCTGGTGCTGGAACAGAGTGCGCCCAGGAGTGAACAGCTCTCCCCCACAGCTGCCACAACAGTGAGAAACACACAGTCCAGGGCGCCTCCTCCTGTAGGAACTGAGGACAGAGAGACCGGGACACATAGATTCTAAGTCAAAGAGAAATCCCTCACAGCAGGGATTTGAGCAGGAAACCAACCTGCTTTAACTTGAGGGCAGATGAAAACATGATAATATATTCACTCTAGTAGAGATGAGAGTTCCATCGCAGGTCTACGTTTCACAACACCAGGGCTACATCACATTCATCCTCAGACTATCTGCTCAGCAGATGGAAAACGCATCATTAATTTCATTTTATTAGGGGGAAAACTAAGAATTCTGAATTTCAGACGCAGATGCCATGTCTTAGACTAAAGGGTCTTCAAGTGCCAGCTCTGTGTTTGGACAAGTCACTTGTTATGGGCCTCAAATTTCCACCTGGAAAAACGTGGGAGGCCACCCACTGCGATCTAGTTTCCTAATTCTGGGGGTCTCAAATGGCAAATCAGAATAAGTGGCAAGTCCTCTGCCCCCCTCTTCCTGTATGTAAGCAAAAGATTGCAACATTTTCTCTGTATTTTCTTTTCAATTGTTCTTGTTCAGTCAATAAGCCGTGTCCAACTCTTTGTGACCCCATGGACTGCAGCAGGCCAGGCTTCCATGTCCTTCACTATCTTCCAGAGTTTGCTCAAATTCATGTCCATTGAGTGGGTGGTGCCATCCAATCATCTCGTCTTCTGTCACCTCCTTCTCCTCCTGCCCTCAATCTCTCCCAGCATTAGGGTCTTTTACAATGACTCAGTTCTTTGCATCAGTTGGGTGAAGTATTGGAGTTTAGGAAATCAATGCAAAAAATAATTCCAGGTTCTTGGATAAGCTCACTGTCTGGCTCTGTCTGGCTCTCTCTTTTTCTTTCCCTCTATTTCTTTTTTTCCCTTCTCTTCCTGCCCCTTTCCCTTCCCCCAACTCTCTGCCCAAAGAGAAGTTACACTGGTAGTCTTGCCCCTCATGTCCATTCCTCTGGGTTGGGTAACAGTACCTTGATTTTTACCCCATGAACTCTATCCCTTCCAAAGGACACAATTTACCAGAACCTCTTATATGGATACCCACTCTCCCCATGAAGCTGATATCTGACCTGAGGAAGGCCTGTTAGACAACTTTCCATAGATTCTGCTCATCAGAGTGACAGAAAGGTAAAAAAAAAAGTTGGAATTTACTCTTCTTATGTCTGTGCCCTCAGGAGACCATTCATCATTCTCTATTACTCGGAGCTTCTGAGAGTCCCTGGCTTCAGGATTTCCCCGAAATCAGTTTTATCACTTTTACTTTGATCCCCAGATTATCTTGCAATCTTACCATAAAATACCTTTTTGCTCAAATTAAAGTCAGTTTCTGTTGCTTGCAATCAAAGAGTCCTACAAGGTACAACTTTTCATCTCAATTATTTCTTTAAGCCTTAAAATTTGCCCCCTACTTCTAAGAAACCACAAATGTCATGAGTAAAAGCCAGGCAGCCCACTTGCTCTATTACTGTCTTGCATGTACCCCTGGGACCTGGGCTAGGAGCCAGGATCATCCCTCCTGGTCCTCCTTGGCTTTCCTGATGAGGACTCACAGTCTGTTGACAAGACAGGATAACGGATACTTCTTTCCAAAGTCCTGCCCACCAGGAAAAGACTGGGGAATACCTCAAGATCCACAAAGTCAGAAACCAGTGTGATTGTAGAACAGCGTGTCTGTATCATTTCCAGTCCCACCACCCTTTGGGAAACCGAAAACTCTAGATAAACTTGGCCCCAACTCCTTCTTCTCCTCTTCAGATCCGTGGACCACAAAAGCAGTAATAATCATCATAGTAACGGCTGAGCAATCAGCAGCTACGATGCACTGAATCAAGAACTTTCCATGTTTTACCTCACCTACCCCATACAGTAACCTCAGTGTCGGCAGTATCATTACCCTATTTTAAAGATGAAGAGACAGATTTAAAAAGGGTAGGATTGAGAGCTTCCCTGGTGGTCCGGTGGCTAAGACTACATGTTCCCAATGCCAGAGGTCACAGTTCCATCCCTGGAAAGGGAGCTAGATTCCACATGTCACAACTTAAGACCCAACGCACCCAAAAAAAAAAAAAATAATACACATTATTTTTTTAATGTTTAAAAAGTAGGATCTTCTCTGAGGTTAGTAGCTAGTGAAAGACAGAGCCAAGATCAAATGTGGTCTTTGTGATTTCAATCTTCATCAGAAAGCCCACAATGATCACAGTGGTATCCTGCCTAATATGGGCAGGTTTCTGCTCCTGTGCTTGAAATCAGAGCTCTCCTGGCGGGCACAAGGCAGAAAAGAAAAGACTTCCACTACTTTTCTTGCCAGAAGCAAACACCCACGGGGTTAAACATCAGAGTGAACTGTCCTGATTTTATCAATTGCCTCTTCTCAACTTGCCACTTGAGACTCTGCTGTCCTCTGTGTACTGACAAACCCTGTCTTACCAGGAGCAGGAATGCTTTTCAGGACAAAATAGAGAAGCAGACGATCACTCCCCACAAGTTCACAGCACTCAAGAGCTTTGCCAAAGTTGTAACTCCACAGGGCTCAGGGCAGTGTGGTGCAGAGCCCAGCGACCTAGTCCAGCACTCTAGGAGCTGATCCTCCCCGCCGGGAACAGGGCAAACGGTCAACCTGAGGCTAAATCTAGCTCTTAAATACCCCATCAAAGAAACTTTCAACTGTTAAAAAAAAGTCTCGAGTCCTAGAAGGATAGAATGAAAGACACTGACATGTTACACATTCGTTCAACAAAACTGGATGAGATTAGCTAACAGTATCGCACTCGTGTTAATTTCTTTATTGTAATATACAGGTCATGATTAAGTAGGCTATGAACATTAGGGAAGGTTGGTACAGGGAACTCCTGGTCTTATCTTTGCAACTTTCCTATAAATTATTTCAAAACAAAAGGCTCTAAAAAATGGACTGGATCACAGACTCCGAGAGCATCCTCTGTGAGACTGACCATTTAGGCCAGTGTCACTGAGGGGGTGCAGGAAGGTGAGCATCTTGGGTCATGTCCATCAGTGAAGTATCACTGGGAGCAACAGCATGGATCTCTCCAGTCCAAATTACAAGAATAACATTTCCCGCACACCAAGCCTTTAATGAGAGCTGAACACAAAAGAGTTTGGTCAGGATATCTCATAGCAGTGCCATAAATACACACTTCTATACAGAACATCACAGTAAATGGTTTGTGTGTGTGGACGAGAGAGAGAGAAGTGAGATGAGAGAGGGATGCATGAAGCCAAAGCAAACAAGAAAGCATCACTTATACCACTCCCCTGGGGTCAGTGGAAGAACCCACACACTTGTGAAAGCAATCTGGTAACACGGATGGAGTAAGAAACCTGGGGGGTTAGTCCTCAACACAAGGAAATTTTCAAAAAACATTTCCAAACAAAGTTTGGGAAATACCTATCCGAGAGTTACTGAGCACAAGCAAAGCATTTCAGAAAGGTTTTAAAAGCCACTAAAGGAATGGAACGTGATAGCCTAAGGAAACTCTGCAAGAAAGTTTTGAGAATGGTCCCATCCAGAGTTGAGAACACTTTTAAGAACCTG